>JARHVA010008382.1:145000-152500 GCA_037957365.1 Torreya grandis | reverse complement strand
ATTTGAAATTTATATCTCTAAAAGTAAATATTGATATAATAATTCAAGGAAATTATTTTGGCAATGTCTAAGGTTGGACTAAGTGAACTAATAACAATTATACCTTCTTATTATATGGTGATTGGGATCAAATAGACCAAGCTTATTGTACATATATAACCATGTTTATCACTATGATGCACACCAACATCTAGGGACATGAAATTATTGATCATCCTTATATTAATCATATTAAAATACCTATAGATCACATAATGAGCATCAAGGAGTGAGTCTTCTAACCATATTCACATTAGGGATATTTTGATGACGTTGTCAGAAGCATATAGGTTGGCCAATCCAAAAATTTGATCATCAAAATAAAGTAGGGTCCACACCACTAGGTGGGTAGGGTCATATCCTAAATACAAAATATTATATCAAAGATATAGCATGAGAATTGTGATTGATCCTCTGACTCTAGGTTCATGATTAGACACCTAGCACAATGAACCTAGTCAAATCATATAAGAAATATCAAGAGAAAAACAAAACAAATTCAACTTATTACAAAAACAATACTTTCATATGTTATTATCCCACCCTTTTCCATCTTGACATGACTTTTTTTAATGTTGATATAGCATGTCTATTATTATTTTTGTACTCCCTTGCTTAATTTTGATCTGTTATTGGATTCTGATGTTATGATATTTGACTGCAAGTTGTTGTATTTATCATGTTTATAGTTCCACATTGGTGATGTATAGATTATGGAATATACTTGATATTTGATTGCAATTTATTATTGATTATCATTTTATCAATTTTTAGATCATATATTATTGATGGATCCACCTGGTGGTTATAGGTATTACCCATAACTTAGGTTTGATGCTAGCATTAGCTTTTGGTGTAGAAGAGTGGTTATGAGCAAGGTTAAAGCATAATACTATGTCCCACTTTTTGGTACAACAGGGTCGAGCAAAAAATGAAAATGTGAACATTTCTCAATTTGTATAGACAATGGTGAGTTAATCATATAAAATGTAATAATAGTGTAAACTAATGAAATGTTTCATTTTGAGTGTAGATTACATTTATTATTATTTTGAAAAAAAAAATTAAAAAATATTTTCTAATACCAAAATACACCATGTGTGTGTTTCTTGAACAAATTTTTTTATTGAGTACTTGATTTTTCCTCCTCATAATTTTCTCAAAACATAATATTTTCTCAAGATTTTTTTAACAGAAGTCTTACAAACATGGATGTAGTGCAAGATTATTTTTGTATAAATTTTTTCAATGATCAAGGCAAGGAATATCAATACTTATGTCTTCTCATATATATATATATATATATATATATATATATATATATATATATATATATATATATATATATACACACGCAAAAATAGGCTAATTTTTTCACCATTAGAGCAAACATATTAAACTCAAGTGCATTCATATTTTTCAAAAGAATTTAGCTATAGTCTCCTAATTTTGCTAGTGCCTCAAAAATATGGCATTTAATTTTAGAAATAAGCATATATTACTAAGTAAATGAAAATAAATATTAAATATTATTAAAATTTTAAAAATTAATATTATTAGAAAAATCATAAAAATACATATTTATATGTGGAGCCATATGTTTTTATTTTATTTTTTCATCCTAATACATGGAATTTGAAGTGGAAACTATAGGCCAATAGTAGCTTTTCACTGCAATGGGTGAGGATTTGATGCCACATGAGGTTCGAATGAAGGGGGTTTAAATGAAGCCCCTTTGTTTTAACCCCCTTCCATTTGAATCCCCCCCCCCTCCCCCAATATCATTCAAATTAATCAAACACCGAAATAAACCTTTGACCCCCTTCATTTAAACCCCTTCAAAAAATACATGTGAGGGTTCTAATGAAGAGGGTTTGTTCAAACCCCAATTTATTTATGGATTTTGATGTACTTGGATGTCAAGTGGGACTCATTTATGTGTCATAACCTACCAGTCAAATGAGTTCTAAAAGGTAACCCAATATTATTGTTTAGTATTGTGCCTTTGGGAAATTGTTATTCATTGTGTAGTCTTATTTTAATTTTAGTTTTGTTCATTTCCATTGTCTATATCCTATCATATGGTTCTAAAACTCAGGTGTTGCTGGTGTCATATTTGCCTGCTTGGACTTCTTGGCTTTCCCTCTCCTATAAATTCCCTTGATTATCCTAACTCCTCTTGAGTCATCCTTACCTATCCTAGACTCCCTAAGAGACCTATATATGCGTACCTCTCCACGACACCCCTTCAATGGGATTTATTACATGATGGCCTTATAACTGTTAGTGGCCCGATTAATTGCTCATGGTAACTTTAAGCATTCAATAACATTTAAAATAATATTTATTATTATTATTTTATTTTTTTAATTTTTTTTATGATTTTGTTAGTAATGATGTGGTTTATTGGTCATTCTAACTTTTAGACATTTTAATAGCATTCAATAACATCAATTTTACTATTCTAATTATTATTAATGGAGTTTATCATGTTATGGGTGTAAACATTTAATTGGCATTTAAATAATAGACCTTTTATTATTTAATTTTCTAATAACTATGTTTACTATGTTTTGATCATTTGACTTAGTTTTGAAAGGTCAATAATACCATGCCTTTTGAGTTGGTATTGAAGGGAGAGGTCATATGGGAAAGGGGGTCAATGGTTTTTAAAAAGAGATATATTTCTCTCTCTTCATGAAAGAGAGCATGGCGTATGGATAGGGGAGGGATGTGTAGAATAGACGAGGTGTATGGGAGTGGTAGAAGGGTTGGTGGAGAAAGCAGGGAGAGTAATGGAAGTAACATATAGGGGAATATATCATAGGAAAGAGTAACATGGAAGATACACACTCAAAGAAAAGGATACATAGAGTGGAGTAGAGTAAGTGAAAAGGCAAGGAGGATGGTCAGAAGAGAGGGGAGGAATAAGTTAAAGGAGATGTAGGGATAAGGAGAAGGTAGTGTCATAAAAAGGGAAAAAAAATTGCAAGAGTAAGAAGGAAGATACGTATGAAGTAGGCAAGGAAAAATTTAGGGAAGGAGAAAGGATAGGCAGTGAAAAAATTGTAGCAAAGAAAATAAGAGAAGGCATGAGGAGTAAAAAGAGAAAATATAAAAAGTAAAAAATGCATGGGTTGTGTAATGTAAAAGTAGATCAGAAATGGAGAGAGAAATGGAACACATAGAGCAGAGATAAGGAACGAAAAATCAAGTAGTATGCAGGGTCATGGGAAAAAATGTGATAGGAGAGAGTGTAGTTGGATATTTTGACCATGTCATTACCCAGTTAATATACTCTCCATCTAAACCTGATCATTCCTCCTCGGATTTTGATAATGAGTGTGGACATTATTCCACTCTGCATATAACTTACAAACTTGTGATGATTGTGCAAATAATTTTTATATATTATTTGGATCAGTTTTCAATCTTGTAAATGCATAAACATTGTAGTATAATCTATTTTATTACAACCATAACTACTAAATAGTGAACCTATTTTGTTTAAGGCTAAGTGATTTTGAGCCATAAAACTCTATTTTTATGGGATGTCATACATTATGGATTGGCAATATTGAATGTAATTAAAATTATCATTATACAAACCAAGATGCTTTGTTAATCTCTAAATAATGAGGCTATGCTTAATCAACCCAGATGTTTTGTTAATCTCGGTATATATACATACATACATATACATATATATATATATATATATATATATATATATATATATATATATATATATATATATATATATATATATATATATATATATATATATATATATATATATATATACATATGTGTGTGTGTGTATGTATATATATACATATACACACACACACACAAATATATATATATATATATACACACACACACACACACAAATATATATATATATATAGACACACACACACACACACACACACACATTTTAGATCATCCATAAAACCCTATTTTTCTTGAAGATCCAATGAATACATGTTCTTTTTGTTCATTATGGCCTACACATAACCTAATGGTCATTGTACCATGTTTTGGGGGTTTTATAGCTTGATAAATCTATTTAGGAATTAATGAATGATAAGACTCTGGTTCTATTTAAATCTTATAGTAGATATTTATTTGTAAATATAAACTCTAGATTTAAACTAGTTCGACCTAGGATTATATATATCATAAAGACAAATTTCTTTGAGTATTATTATAGTCTCTATTTTGAAAGACTAATTTGTGGGTTATATTCAATCTTGAGGTGGTAATTTAGCTAGTGAGATATATGCCAGGAATCAAATAATTTAATTATGTCCTTTGAATTTTAAGACTATAATTTCTATTGTCTTATGTGTTCTATTGAAATGCCTTATGGTTAGGAACTTTCCATAACTAGTTATGTGTGTGTGGTCATTAAATAACATGTTTTGGTCATTTAAATATGATTTGGAATTTGAGGAAGTCATGTGTGTGTGTGTGTGTGTGTAAAGCATTACCAGACTCTTAATTTTATAAGGAGGGTTTTTGGTTTTTATTTAAACCTTTTTAAAGTACTTATTGTTCCTTTAACTCTCCTTTACCCTAAGTTATAATAATCAAGGATTATATGAGGTCAAGAGACCTTATGATGATCCCCTGAATCCCTTATATTAATTATTGGCACCTAATCGATTCTTTATTTGTATTCTTGATGGAATTGCTAATGCCATTATTAGACCTTTTTCAATTACCAGATCAATTTCAAATTTTTACTTGCTTATTATATAAGATTATTGACTTGGAAAGTCGTATGGATAAGTTACGTAATTGTTATTCTTGGTTGATTTTATTATTGGTCCTTGACTTGGTTAGATATGACTATAAGTTATATGTGGTGTCTTTTAGTTTGCTTGTCACTAGAGGGAGTATAACTTCTATGTTAATTATGTCTGGTGTTTATGCTATGTTATTGTGATGTCATGTCCACTACTACGATATCCAACTTTCTCATAACTTCCTAATTGACCCTATTTGTTAAAACCACCATTTAACTTATGGTTGGGGTGGTTAGAGCCACCGATGGTTGGGATAATAGGGATGCTTTAGAGGGTTTTTATTTATTATTTTATATTTCTCCATTCATGGATGATGTGTGTATAGGTATGATGTACTTTACAATGTTCCTTACATGTTGTTTTTATCTTTACTAGCTTAGGTGTATATTATTTTCATTTAGGTGTAATTATTTACATTGGATTTCAGTTTAATTAATTTTGTTTTTGGCATGCTAACATTGTATGTGGATAGGGATCCTTTGGAGATGAGAAACACAAGTTTATAATGTTGAATGTGTGATATTATTTGGATGTTACTTATAGTTCTAAGTCCAATCCTTTTGATGTACTTGATCTTTATACTTAGGTTATCCTTTGGAAGGCTAGTTGATTTTCACTACTATTACTTAATTGGTAAAGTACCTTGTTATCTTAATTATTTAACATGTATGGCAATGATGTATGCATGCTTTAATGCAATATTTCTTACTTATGCATCATGATGGATTTTTCATGTGTACTCTCCTAAAATGTATAATCGTGGTACCTTAAGTCGAGAACTGTATATGTAAAATAAATTAATTATGTTGGTGTTTAGAGATATTTGAGTTTTATTTTGGAGCAATATTTTTTAATCCATTTCTTATGCCATGCTAGCATATTGCCTTAAATATTCCCCATGGATTATTTGGTATTAATGTTGTACCCCCTTTTAGAGTGCCATTTATTCATTATATAATCATGTAAAACTATAGTATAATCTTATTATTTGAACCATTCCAGTAATGATTAGTATAGAGATTGTGTAGGTAATGAGATTGTTAAATTTGGCATTAGACATTCCTGAATATGTGAACTAGTAATCTATCAAGTTGAAATTTTAAATGGATTGATAATCGCTACGAGCTATTTAATTATTTACTTTGGCTCTGTAATTAAACTTATGGCTCATTTTCCTTAATGTATATTAGAATGTATCTTATACTAGCTTGAGTAGATGGAATTATGTTTAGTGATTTCCAATTGTGTATGAAGTATAGAGACTCTTGTATGTTTCATATTATGTGTGGTATTATGTGGGTATGTAATTTTTACTAATGGAATAAGTTGCTATTTTTTCGATGATGAATGTCATCTTAAAACACACAAAATGGGAAGTAAACAAAAATTGTTATGTGTGACAGCCTCCTTTGCTAAAATGCTTATATGCATGGATGTGACTAAATTTATATGTTGGATACTATTTTATTGAGTTATGTATGCATATTATTATCCTTTTATTGGCTCAAATTATCTCAGTAAGGCATTGTTATTGGTATCAAATTGTATGTGTTTCTTATTCATGTGGAACAATGATATTAATGAGCCCGATATAAATGGTAAGTGATGAAACTTTTTGTATGTTTGGACAACCCATAATAGCTTATAATAGAAGTCTTACTCTACCATGTTTGGGTATGATGGGAAATTAGTCATACGCATGTTTATTTATACTAGGTCTTATGATAATTACATTGCCCAATCATGTTGTTACATGGTTGAATTAATACCGAGGGAAGTGGGATTACTCCCTTACCAAACCCTAGGATTGTAGGAAGGTTTATGCCTCATCTATCATGTCTTCGTAATAAATTTTAATTTCATATATTTGGCTAGAAAACACTAAGGTATATGCAATTGATGTAACATTTAACATGCCTTCCTTGCCTAAATCATTAATTGATAAAATAAACCATTTTATGTAATATATGTATTTGGTTTCCATGTGTTGGGGTGTTTGATCTCCCTTCTAAATTTTATATCACATCAGACATTGCTAATAAGAAATCATCTATATATATTCCATTAATGGATACCATTATTTCATTATTAGTTTGATGAAAATTTAACCCCGTTTGTATCCTCAATCATTTATTTTGGGTCACAAAAAGCATTCTAGTAAACTAATTGAATCTTTTCATGCAAATGATAATTTTTTTTATGCTTATGAGTCCTAGTGTAATCTATAGGTAATCATGTGATAGATGCTATGTGAATTTTTTAGGCTAGATATTATGCATGATTGTCATTACGAATAATGTTTTATCACTTCCCATGTTGTGGTCTTGTTGCAACCATTAATGGCTTATAAGGTTATGATTAAACTTTCTTTTTGTGCATATGTGAGTACATTATATTGGTACCACTTGCTCTAGTAAGTGAGGTTTTGGTCCATTATGCATCTAATGTGTACTTTGATATGTAACTTTTAAAAAATAGGGTTATTTAATCTATTATCAAAGTAATGTTTCTACTCTAGGGAACTATAGGATTTATAAAATTGCTACATGGTGATCAATGAGTTGTCCTAGTCAGGCAAAATTGAGAAATAATTCCCAAGCCACTTATCCTTGGGGCCAAAGGTTAAGGTGTTTTTTTTTTTTTTTTT
>JARHVA010008382.1:102500-135000 GCA_037957365.1 Torreya grandis | reverse complement strand
CCATTGGATTTATCCATCCACCACGATATAAAACTTAAAAAATGCAGGGTCATGTGGATATTGTGATCCTAATTAGTTGTATATAAAATGATTTGTAAAAGTTGAGACCACATGAGTGGTATGTACCACATGCATATGTTTAATATCAAGATGGTAAGTGGCCAGAACCCTATAAATAGAATATATTAATGTGATTTCATGGTGGCCACTCTATTAATAATTATAATTATGTGAATTTTTTGACTCATGGGAATATTTATATAAAATATAAATTATGTATAACAAATAAGTGTGGAATTAAATAAAATGACACTATATGTTGATTTTGTTGGAGAATCTAACATTAATGAAGATTATATAATTGATGTTTAGTTGGTACAGGTTTAGAGGAATTTAATTAATATTCAAATATATTTAATCTGATGATGGGATCTATTTTAGCTTTCTAAACTTAAATAATTTTTTAAATTCCTAACTATAAATGCAAGATCATTATATGGCATGTGCTTGAAAAATTAAAACATGACTAAAATATCTATATTAGTTTGAAAAAATTAATTAAGCCAGAGGTTTATTACAAAGTGGTGAAGCCCCAAGATTTGTCTCACAAGAGATAATAATCCAAATATGCTTTTTCAAACAAACTAGGTGTTGACAGATATTTGATAGGTAGCTCCATAGGAAGTAAATCCATGACATGGAGTTATGGAATGTGTAGGTGGATATGTGGCTAGACAAGAATGTGCTGATTTTTAGTGATGCCCCTTCCATGGGTTGAAGTGGGCAAGATTGACCAATATAAGTTTCCCCATTATACAATGTAATGGATAGAAACTTTTCAATGTTATGGGCCACCATTACCATATTTTGCTATAGTGACTTCTATTGCTCCTACCCAAGCCGTCTCTACCAATGCCTCTTCTACATTGTGTCAATCATCTTCATATTCTTCATTGCCTTCAAATAATCCTTGTTATCACCATGTCCAAGGTTCAAACCTCCCAAAGCATGCTTTTCATCCAAAAACATTAACATTGTTGCCATATCAAATTTTATTCTTTTCTTTTATTTAACTCGGCCCAAGAACAACACTACGTTATTTTTAAGGTAAAATAGATATAGGGACCTAAAATGACTCAAATTAAATTTGAATGTACACTTATTATCTACCTTGAATGAATTTTAAAAATAGTTACTACTGAGTAATTTTGAATTTACCTTGGTATCATAATGATATTAAGCTATGTAGCAAAAGAAAGAGAAAATGAAAAAGTCACAAGCCATAATGGGTATAGGATGAAGCATTTAGGAAGAATTTTTTAATTTAAGTATGCATAAGTCATAATAGAAACCAATTTGGTATAATGCAAAATTACAGATGTAAAAAAACAAAGATAATGAAAAGAAAGCTGTGTAGATAAATTGTAGATGTAATTTTCTATTTTAATGACCATCCCAAATTACCCTCCCCAAAGACCTCATCTCCACCATTGCCACCTATGATTCCCTCGACTGAATCTACCATGCCAAAATTTCTAAACTTATCAGACAAGAAACTACCATCGAAATTAATCAGGACCCCTTATATTCTTCTTATTCTAAATTTTATCTATTGCATTGTCCATTATTCATCAAATATTTCTAAAAAATTTAATAACCTCCATGATATAGTAGGAATAGTAAAGGTTTATGAAATTTTAGGGTCTTTTCCTTGCATGTCCAAAATAATATGATGTTCTCCACTTAGTGGCATCAACACATGAGGGGTTTAAACTATGAAGGTGGATAGGTTACATGGAGATTTGGCAATAATTTTGCTATCAACACATTATTGAAATTGGAGTTTTTGACAAAATGGTTTAATATTATAGCTGGGACCAGGTTTATTTCATAGGGTTTAATTTTGATGCATCTTTGTTAAAATGGTGGAAAGAAACTTTGCACACTGTGAAAGCTTTAAAACAATGCAGAAAAAAGTTTTTACGGATTTCCCCATGTTCAAATTGGTCATCGGAGTTGGTTTGTGCTAAGAAGATTACCATTAATGAACCTTTTTATGTGAGAATCTTTGTTGAATCATTTTCCTTGATGTACTTCCCTTTTTTAAAAACTTAAGAACCATATAGATTTTTAGCTATTGAAAATTTTGGCTCGATTTTAGAAATATAATAATCAAATATAGAATACTAATAATAATTTATATATAATATTATATTAATATTTATATATCAGATACTATAAAAATATATATAATTATATAATAAAATATCATTATATATTAAATATATTTATATTATATCTTTTTATATATTAATATTTTAAAATATATTTTTATTTATACATATAATCTAATATTATGTATTATAAATAAATTATATATTAGATAATATAAAAATATGAATAAAAATATAAATAATTTTAATATTATTATTTAAAATATTAAAAATTATATAATACTATTATAAAATATTATTATTATTATTATTATTATTATTATTATTATTATTATTATTATTATTATTATTATTATTATTATTATTATTATTATTGTGTGTGTGTGTGTGTAGGTTAGAATTAAATATTAAAATGTCTAATATAGTAAAATATAATAAGATAATAAAATATATGAAATAATAATATAATATATAAATTATATAAGATAATAAAACACCTAATATAATTAAATATATAAAACATTATTAATATTAATTATAATATTATATATTGAAAATCATAACTATTAACTATAAAATAATATTTAATTATTGATTCACTCTTATTATATAAATAAATATTATAATATTAATATAAAATTTTAAAAATATATAAAAAATAATATAACAAGATAAAATATATTAAATATTAAAACATATAGTGTAACACATATTACAATATAATATATACTAAAATATATTATATACTATAATATATTAAAATAAAACATTTAATAGATATATTAAAAAAAAAAAAATCCTCCATCTTTGCTTGCACCTTCGGGGCAACTACTAGTAATATCTTGCAGTTGCTATAGTGATGTGGGTGAACGTATCAAGAAATAGCTAGGCTTTTTATCATCTATGTGTTATTACCAGTCATGGGTGTATATAAAATACATTCAAAATCAAATTTAAATGTAATTGTAGAAGAGGGCAAAGTTGGAATTAATTAGAAAAGGCACTTTAATTTAAAATATAAGACTTTTCATGATAATACATAAAGCTCAAAAGTATATTATTAAATGTTAACTGTTGTTACTATTAAATTAATAAATTTATCAATATAAAACAATTTTGAAATAATTTTTTTTTAATAATTTTTAAATTTTTTTCTCTCTTTAATTTTTTACAAAGCATTAGATTAATGTTTTATCAATATTATAATTTTCAGGTGTATCGGTTAAGGCAGAGTCTGAGATTATCACATATCATGATAGGTTATTAAACCCGTAGTCAACCTTTACTCATTAAAAACAAGATAATGAGTAAAGAGAAAGAAAACAATAATGACAAGGACAAAGTTAGCACTCCTATAACAATAGTCTTGCAAAATATTCTTACTTTTGAAAAGGAACAAGAGAACATGAACCAAATATTGATGAATGACAACAAATTTGATTTTTTTAAAAAAATCTAACTTTAATTCAAATTTCCCAACCACAATCATATGCTACAATTATGCATTCTCAGGTAATACTAATAATGTTAAATATACATTAAAAATTTGAATTTTACTAATGTAAAAAAAGGGCAGGGACTCATGCTATACCACATCTTTTGTTTACTTAGTATATATAGCATGTGCAATGAAAAAAAATAAGGTATGAAAATGAAATAGGTGGGCATGGATGGGACGTGGATAAGAAGCATTACACCACTTCTCATTTTTAAGTCAAAATGTGTTCCAGATTTTTAATTGTATATATAATATTAAAAAAGTAGATATATTATATAATTGACCTTATTATAAATATATACACTATTTTTATGTTTCTATTTTTAGGAAAAATCCCACTCTATTAAATGTCATACTTTTAAGTAGTTTTATTTTAGTTTTCGTTCTAAAGAAACACTTCAAAAAGAAAATATATATGTTATTCTAGATGTATGTTGAGAGGTAGAATTGAAAGAAGTAGGTACTTTTAAAACCACTGATGCTTAACTTGGATATTAATGAGAAAATTCTCATTGGTTTTTTTTTAGTTAAGTAGTCAAGGTAGAGGTTTTATCTATCTAGAATGTAACTTGTTAGAGGTCCTTGCTTTATTATAGCAGTGATTTTAATGATAACAAGCTCAGTGATTCCCAACTTTAGCTATCAGTACTATGCTTCATATGAACACGTTAATCATATGGTTGATTCTATTTTATTAACTCACTATAGAAAATCATTCATGTTGTAACTACACTTCAAAAGGTAATTGAAAATGAAGTAAAAGATAGTTTGTTGATGTTATCTTCTTAAGCATCGATCATTCATGAACAAGCATTTGCTTGTTCAATGTGTTAGACCCTACATATGATTTGAATTATTTGACATGTGATCCAATCCTACTTAATGCCATGGAAAATATAAATGAATATTTTATGGAATTCAAAAAATTCAAAACTTAAGTTTAACTTATTTTTATGCAAGTCTCTCATACTTGCCTATATATTGCCACTAGATGGATACACTACTATCTTAAATTTGGAAGGTGATTTATGAGCTCAGAAAAGATTAGGTTTACCATCCAAATATGAGGAATAATGATGTTTTTCCATGGAACAAAGACTATTATTATTTTATTCTATTCTTGTGAGTTATGGGATGCACTAGAAGTAAACTAGATGCTCATGACTTTGGAAGTTAACCATAATATCCAAGATTTGGTTGTTACCAAGATCTTATCATATTGTATCATAGTCATTTACTCTCTAAACTAAACAAAAAAATATTATTGGAAAAAAAAGGTGGATTAGGAATTCAATCACTATAAATACAACCTTTTTTTTGCCAATTTTATTCGTAAAATAAACGTAAGAGCCCAGGTTTCTCCATGTGGAAAGAAATAATGAAACTGAAAACACTCAAGACAAAAAAATAAGAATAGGCCAAGATTCTAAACAATAAATTGAATTGAATTCATATTAAATACCTTGAAATATTTACAAACTCACACCATACTTAAATAAGCCTCAACTTAGAATTTAGAGTTGATATGCAAAAAATTTTTTTTTTTTAAAAATCTTAAAAAATACTTATTTTTACTGCCTGCTATTTATAGTGAGTTTTGCATGCAAGAATGTGCAACTCTAAATTTTTTTGAAATAAATTAAAGGCCAAAATTAGCTTATCAGATTAAATTCAATTGAATTTGAAGGTTGATTCTTCAAATATACATTTTTTATAAATAAAAAATACCTAAAAAATTTATAAAATGGTTATTTTAGACCCTTAGATGATCACATTTGACCTCCAAGAAATATTGAAATAAACTATAATAGGATAGAGCTCCTTAGAACAAAAAATAACTTTTTGAGATGATCATTTTGGTGCATGGAAGAGATAAAACGAAGCCAGGGATCAAAAGTTATGGCCTCGAGAAAATTGGCCCATTTTCTGTACATCATTCTCTTTTGGTTGAAAATAACTCAGCTCCTATGAGTTAGCATGATTGTATTGCTACTATTTTTCCTTCTCAATCTTGTTTAGCTCCCATTCTATAATCTAAGTGTTTTCTTCTTATGGAAATCCTTCCCACTGCACCGAATACCTATTATAATTTCCTTCCTTTGTGTTCACTATATTTATCTCCAAAACTCACATAATCTTTTCCTTATATTTCTTTGGAACTTCCTACTCCTAATTTACGTCTTCATCTTCGTCACCTTCATCATTTTCTATGTGAAATTCATATAAATTTGAAACATTAGATACTAGAGATATATCAAAATTTTATTGTAAACTCACCTCATAAGCATTGCCATTAATTTTCTTCATAATTTTGCATGGCCCAATTTTCTTATACATCAACTTATTATACATGCCCTTTATAAATATTTTTTTCCTTAGGTAAACTATTACCAATTCTCCATCTCCAAATACATTGGATCTTCTTCTAACATCAGTTGCTACTTCACATTTCTCATTACTTTCTTAGAACTCTCTTCTTACTCCTTACAACTTCTGCATATGCTCTGTAAATGTTTCTACATCATCATTAATGCATTATACAATCGATAATTGTACCAAATCTAAAACAACCATAGGATTTCTTCCATAACCAATCTTAAATGGTGACTTTCCTATTGATTTATTTACTAACATATTATATGAAAACATAGCTTGTGGTAAAGTCATGTCACATTGCTTGGGCTTCTCTCCCACTAGGCATCTCAATAAATTTTCCAAGCTTCTATTCACCACTTCTGTATATCCATCTATTTATGGGTGATATACACTACTGAATTTTCGCTTAGTACCGATCTTATTTCACAAAGTCTTTAAAAAATGATGTAAAAATTTTGTGTTCTTATCTGAAGTAATAGTTTTTAGAACACCATGCAATATCAAAATATCTTAAAAAATAATTAAATCTAATAGCATCATTGAGTTTTTTACATGTAATGAAATGGACCATTTTAGAAAATTTGTCTACAATAACAAAAATAGAATCATTATCTCTCTGTGTGTTTGGTAATCCCAACATAAAATATATACTCAAATCTATCCATGGTCCTCTTGGAACTGGTAATGGTATATATAGTCTAGTATTTTTTGCATGTCTTTTAGCCCCCTGATATATTCTGCACCTTGAAATATACCTTGTAACATCTCTTTTCATCTTTGGCCGAAAATACTTTTCCTCCACCAAATCTATTGTCTTCACCATACCAAAATGTTCAGTGAAATCACCACTATGTAATTCTCTTATTATATTGTTTTGTAAAGACCCAACCTGAATGCACAATTGTTTCCCTTTGAAGAGATAACCTTCTTGTATAAGATACACATCATGAATAACATCTGCCCCACTTATTAATGGATTCTTACACTACTCAACTATCTTTCTAAAATATGGGTCAGTATTATATAATTATTTGATGGCTTCAAATCCAACTACTTCACTCACCATGGTAATTAATAATTCTACAGTCCTGCTCAATGCATCAACTATTTCATTTTATTTCCTTGAATTATGCTTCAACACAAAAGTATACCCCTGCAAGAAAGAAACCCACTTTGCATGCCTACTATTCAACTTCTTTTGTATATTCACATACTTCAAAACTTTGTGATCTGTAAATAGGAAAAAAATCTTAGGCACCAAGTAATACAAGACGGTCATTTTGGCGCATAGAAGAGCTCAAACAGAGCTACGGGTCAAAAGTTATGGCCTTCGGATGGTCGGCCCATTTTTTCTACAGTAAGAAATGTCCATATGAACTTCGATGCAGATCCCAGGCATCTCACAGCCCCTCATTGTGTCAACAAAAACAATCAGTCAACTCTTGACAAGTGACTGGAATTCTCTCAAGTGGGACCTGAAAAAAAATTCATTGATGTTACCAATTATGTCTCAAAGCAAAGCAAAATATTACATTCCTGTGGTTTTTTATCACCATGGCGGCAACTGCTATATATAAATATATTTGTATATTTATTTGGTGGTAATACAAGGCATATTACACTGAGTGCTAGTACTCGACTCCAAAGTATTACGTAATCACAATTAAATTCTTATAAAAAGAAATAAATTATGATTGAATTCGAAGTATTCCGGAAAGATGCTAGATATATTTCAACTACTACCAATATCGATCCAAATAGATATTGGTGGTGATTTAGCTTTCTCACACGGACAGACAAATAATGAGACAGGAAAGCAGAATAATCCCAACACATTCTATCGCACTCTGGTGTTTTCTATAATTATTTTTGGGCAGGCTTCATATATATTTTTGGCTTGCAGGTACACATTGTAAACTGTGAATGTCTTGATTCTAGAACGACCTACGCCTGCGCGCGATAAATTCAAAATCAGATTTGGGAAACATCCAATCGAATATCAAAGTGGATTTTTCTGCATTCTACCCGTGAATCCTTCTCAATATTATATTAAACATTCACAACTTTCAACTATACACATTCATATTCAAAGGCTGTGAATGCTGCAAAGAATAATGGTTTCTGTCGATTTTCAAACACTCCAACAGCGGAATTGTAGCCATGTATTTTTTGTTGAATAATTTATTTGTCGGAATCATAAGTTACAAGGAACCTATGCTTATCTAATTTACATTAAACTTTTAATAAATATTCTAATCCATAGACAAGAATGGATCCTACTTGGAAATCTAAAGGAAATCGGATTCAATGATTTGGTGTTACCTAGTAGAGTGACTTCAAAGAAATTGGCCTGCAAAATGGGCCTGACAAAAGGTTACTTAATGTCTTCACTTTAACAATATTATAGTAGTTTTTAGTTATTATTCTTCAACTTTTTCGGCAAATAATGTTTAAAAATAGATAATTATTTTGAGAGAATGGAGAAGGATCTGGGAAAGATTATCAAATTTTCATTTGGAAAGCTACATCTTCGGTTTGGAATCTCTCAACATATATATAAAGAATATTGGGCGCCCACAAAGTACGGACAGAATGTTGGGTTGCTTGACTATTGTTGATCAATATTCGGGTGACCTTGTCGACACAATTTGGTAAATTGAAAATAGAACTTGCAAGCCAACTAATATAAAAATGTCAAGATAGAATCTATGATCAAACTAGAACAGAGACGGAAAGACGAGTCAAGGTTTGGTATTTCAATTGAAATGATAGTAACAACGTGAAGTCAACTTTTGAAAAAATCATACATATATACTAGTAATTGTATGGAGGAGGTCAAATACGAACAGTAATAAATAAAAAGAAATGTTTTACTAATTGTTTGAAAGAGAAAGGAAGTAAAATACAAATCAAAGATTGTAGAAATCTGCTTGACTTTTTGGATAACAAAAATATAACATAAAAGAAGTAAAAAATGATTCAATTTTTCTAAAGGATTAAGAGAAGTCAAGGGATAACATATTCTCCAACAAAGATAATGGATGCCACAAAACTATGATGCATCATATTATTGCGTAACCAATCTTATTATGTTTCGTTCATTCTAATTATATTTTCTATTTTCTCCACAAGGAATTATAAACGAAAAGATACTTGAAAATATTTAACTTCATTGTACACCATAATTGATAAACTATGTCTGAAGCATTCAAACATTGATCAAACATTAAAAACTAATGTTTAATTTTAAATTATATGATAAATATTGTAATACCTAAATTTGGTCATGAATACTTGATCATGCTTATTTTATTCATTTTCAATATTAATTGACATGTGGATTTAATTGACACTTATCTCACCGATTTTATCTGAAGCATCCAAATATTGATCAACCTTTAAAAACTAATGTTTAATTTTAAATTATATGTTCAAAATTGCAATGCCTAAATTTGGTTATGAATATTTGATCATGCCTATTTTATTCATTTTTAACATTAATTTACATGTACACTTAATTGACACTTATTTCACCAATTTGACCTATTCTAATCACAAGGAAATACCTACTTCCATTGTAAGGCCATTTCCACCTACATAGATGATCTTACTATTGAAAACACCTTTATGCATATTTATGCCTTAAATCACACCTTAAAAATTTTACTTTTCCTGATGGGACACTAATGCCCTATACGATAGGTGTGCCGAACAATCATATCCCTGTTTAACGATTCTATCCTTCCCTCAAAAACAATCAAAACTAAAAAAAAAAGTATTCTTATGGTCAGCCTAAGTAATCTTAAACTCTCCAATGGGTCTTTTCCACTCTTGAATCATTATAAAATCATTTTCAATTCTTTTATTTAAGACATCTTGAAAAAATTATCAATCTTATCATATGAAATTATTCACACAAGTGAACACAAGATAAAAGTTCCCTATTCATTCCAAATTAGCTTACAAGCACTTCAAGAAATCATGAATCAAGTCTCAATTCAGTCTTATGCATCGCTAGCCCAAACATGATCAAATATTCAATTGAATTCTACATGGATTAATATAGTGAAAGGACGATAATTGCACAGAGTACTTAAGTGGGAGAGCTACATGGAGGTTTGATCACTCTTTGATGTATTGGTATATAAGTAGTGATTCACATAGTGGGGTGTTTATGTTTATCACAAATCCAACCACTAACCCTTTTTCATCATTTCACATCCATTTATCTCATTCTTGCATAAAATAGGGTTTTAAGCTTCAAGGAAACATCTGTCGGTCTCACATGCATCACAGAAGATAAATCTATCACAAACATACATATTTTATATAGTTGGACAAGATTATGCCCTATTTCATAGCATTATATAGATATGGAAAAAATGTCAGCAAAGGACAATAGTCCCCATCACTATTGAACTTACTAGGAACTCATATCCATACATAGTCTAAATATCATCTTCTAGTAGTATTTTATGTTTTCATCATCATGATTATTTCCATATTTTTGTAGCCAATATAGTTAGTTAAATACTTCAAAATTATAAGTATATCTATATATAACATAGTTTAGTCTTGTGTGCATTCTTTTTATTTATTCAATTATAATTTTTTTATCTTAATTTATTATTTCTAAGTGTAGTTACAACATCCGAATGTACTCAACTCACTTTATCTAGGTTGAAGGTAATATTTTATTAATCCATAATTCAAATAAAGCATTTGGTGAACCTATATTTTGATTGAACCTTAACTAATACTATGTTTCCTTTGGGGTTCCAACCTTATAGGGTTTCAAAATTATTATTTAGTTTATTCTGTCATTCTTTCCTCACTATTATAGCCATGGAAACTAATAAAACCTAAAAATCTAAAGCTACTCAAAAAACTAGTTTTAATACAAACGCAAAAAAGTTTAATTAATACCTTGATTCCCATGTAGAGGAGATTGAGTCCTTATTATTTATGTCACAACAATAACTTGAGATAAACATGTAAATGCAAATTGATTTTATGAACCAAATGATTCTCTTGAGAATCCCATCATCAACCTTACCACACATGTAGCCACTGCTAGTGTTGATACTACTATCCCAACCATATATTTATGTTTAGGGACAACACATAATATATCATATATTTTTATTCCCATAACAAAAATAATAATCCATTCCAATATTTTGATAGCTATAGATACTCCATCAGATACATTACCTACTACATAATCTCTTGAGTAAGCCATTCTATTTTTGAAAATTAAGGTGTTGTAACTAGAGAAAGGTATTTCAAAAGCTATCCAATCATTAGATTACCATGCGTTAATTCATAATACTTTATCACATGATATCACATCCTTTCATTTACCCATTATCTTTTTATTTTTTAAGATTATTTTAGACGAAGGTAAAAGAGATCTTGAACAACAACTACTATCATTTCACACAATATGTTTAGATTATGCATTTAATGATAAATTCATAAATAAACTCTTTCCAATGAATTTAAAATAATATTTTTTACATTGGTTTGATGAATCTACTCAATCTATGAAAGCATTAAATGTTTTATAATATTTATTTGTCAAACACTTCGTTATCAACATGGATTGGAACCTTTTATATGCATAAATTTCCTAGATAAAATAAGGAATTAACAAACCTATCAGTATGTATGTGCTTCATCACAAGACTATGTTGACAAATATAAGTAAATTACTAGAAGAACATATATTAAAGTACATATTGAAAAAAAAATATTTCACTCTTATATGATTAAATAATCTTTAAGAGGATATAACTATTTGAAGATCTTTGTCATAATTTAAGAGATAAAGAGCTCAAACTTATCAATTTGAATAGGATTAAGTATACATATGCACCTAATATTGATACAAAAAAATTCAAAGGAAACCATCCTTATCTTTACGCACCTACTATGTATACAAACAAATTTCAAAGAAAACCATCTTACAAATACAAGGCTTAATATATTGAATAAACATAAAGATACAATTTAATGTTATTTCTCAACCTTCCAATAAAGTTTTTTTTTATCAAATCAACCATTAAGTAAATATTATAGATTCCTACAACCAGCTTATAAATTGGTACAAATGTTGATTAAATGTCACATA
This sequence comes from Torreya grandis, assembly GCA_037957365.1. Taxonomy (NCBI): domain Eukaryota; kingdom Viridiplantae; phylum Streptophyta; class Pinopsida; order Cupressales; family Taxaceae; genus Torreya; species Torreya grandis. The sequence goes on along the minus strand of JARHVA010008382.1, from coordinate 122,819 downwards.
ATCACATTACCACCTCCATATCAATTTGACATGAATAATAAAAGATTAATTTTCTTATAACAATGCATTTTTTGATTATCATTGATGCAATGTTCAATCTACAAACAAGTATTTAATCTTAAACATATCATTCAGGATATTATTGACAATAATGTTATCTAGGTAGTTAATTGACAAACAAGTATTTAATGTCATTATTAGTACAATTACTCCAAATTTTACACCACATACTATGATAACTTTTCATGATAGTGAAATAGTTGTTGACGATTTTGAATATAATGCTTTATGTATTTGAGATTATATTGATCAATAACCTATTCATAGTGTGATCATTTGTAAGGTATCAAGCAAAAATTCATGCACAGTTAGATTGATTCATTCATTAGTTTACACAAAAAAAGACATAAGTGCACATGTTCAAAGTTTTAGGACCCTCATTGGTAAGCAATATGACACTTTGGGTCATATTATATTACCTCTTCAGGTGGGACATGTTATACTATACAATCCTTTTGTTTTCTTACCATAAAATGGATTTTTTAATATGATATTAGGATGACCATGATTGTAAAAAAGTCATGTTTTGCCTTATATGATCCATACATTCTTAAAATATATTTATTTCAATAAATTTATTAATATTTTAGGGATAAACTATGAGCGTCCCATACATTTCATACTACCTTCTCCTTCCCATCCCCCACCACATTTAAGTAATGCATATATGCACAAACAAATCATGTTTTTGACATCTAAGCAAAATTCTTTGAATCAAGAGATGCAAAAGGTTAAAAAGCCAACAAAGAAAAATCAAGTTTATCATAAACAAATCATCTTCTTTGTAACAATCACACACAATTTCACTACCTCGTAAGGTGAATATTTATACTCTACGACATATGCCTCAAAATATCCAATAATTATAATAATATTCTTCATCATCTCATGTGGTTTCAAGTAGTTTTACATCTCCTAAATCCATATATCCTAATAATTCTCAAATACATCATTATTTAGATATCTTTATTACCAAATTTATTACACATTTAGATTTTAATATCTAAACATTAGATACTTTTCACTCAACTAAGGAAAGGAATTTCAATATGATTATTGATTGGGATGATGGTGGTCTCAATGGAATCATTGGATATCTTGGGCATTATCACAAAATTAAAAATTTTGTTGTCAAAATCCAAAACATAAAATTATATCTATATAGAGCTTTTGGACCATCACGTCTTATTATTCTATTTTATTGCACTTATGATCACTTGATAATTTCTTCTATGCCTTTGTATTTCATTGAATTTATTGGCCACTTAACCCTCCTATTTTCAATTCCTAGATTTGATTATACCAAAACAAGAATTAATTGTTACCAAACATGTCATGTTCCTCTCTTATTTTTAGAGTTTGTAACACAAACACATTATTCAGCCAAGATAGAACTGCTAGACTCAGGTAAAATCACTCGTAAATACTCTCCTAACACAAATCTAACAAGTAAACATTTTTTACTATTTCACATCCCTTTATCTCCTTGTAGAACAAGATAGGGTTTTAAGCTTTAAGAATAAATTTATCAGTCTTGCATGAATAAAAAAATATATTTATCTCAGACAGGTATATTTTACATAGTTACAAAATACTTGCCTTATTTTATAGCATTATGAAAAAGGACATAAACACTATAAAATGATAATAGTGCCTATCATTATTGACCCTAATTGGTATTCATGTTCATATAAAAATTGAGGATCATCTTCTAAGAGGATTTTGAGTTTTCATATTTGTCACTGTTTCTTTATTTTTCTAGTTATCATGGTCAAAAAAATGCATATAAAACTATATGCATCTCTTTTTAACATAGATTATTCATGTTGGCATTCATTCTAATTTATAAATTCTAATTTTTTACTTTCAATGTTTTGTTTGTAAGTGTATTTATAGAACCTTGATTTATTCACTTCAATTTCTTGAATTATTATTATTTAATATTTTATTAATTCATGATTCATAGAAAATAAATATAAGGAAATAATGAAAAAGCAAAGATGGATTGAAATCAAAGGGGAAACTGCTAAAAAAAATAGTTGTATAAGTTTCTATGATTAATCACCAAATTCCTAAGTTACTATATACTTGAATACACTAGGAAACTTGTTAAACATATTTTTACATCCTTAAAATAGTTTAAACATTTTAAAATCCACATATGTGTTTCAGAAAAACGTTTCTTGGATAATCTTGCATAAACAATCATTTTTCAAAGCTATTAAAAACACATCATTGTTAGATAATTTTAAATTTTAATTGAAAAGAATAATTTTATTTATAAAACTAAATACTATACAATATCAATCTTACAAAAAGCGGCTGAAATTTTTCACACCCCAGTATGTTAAATAACACATTGAGGCAAGCTCAAAGAGAAAAATCAAATCAAAACATCAAAATACATGTACTACCAAAGTAATACGTGTTTTTAAATAAAAAATATACTTAAGACCAAAAAAAACAATCCCATTAAGAAGAAACAAAAGACATGGAAATTTGATGAGAGAGACTACCTAGCTTTCTTATCAACCTATAGTTACTAAAAGAACATAATATAAGTTCATATGATTGATTTCCATTATCCTATGCTACTATATACTTGAATTCACTAGGAAACTTGTTAAACATATTTTTACATCCTTATAACAATTTAAACATTTAAAAATCCATGTATGTGTTTAGAAAAAATGCTTCTTGGAGATTATTTAAAAATAAATAAAAAAATTCAAATATGTTAAAATAAACATCAATGTTAGATACTTTGAAATTTTTATTGAAAATAAATATTTTATTAATATTAATTAATAACATACAATATTGATCAAAAGAATACATGGATAGAATATATACACCTGATAATGTTGAATAAAACAGTGAGGCAAGCCCCGAAATAGTAGTTTAATCACAACATCAAAATATATGTACTATAAAAACCATAAGTGTTATTCAATAAAAAAAGATTAAAGAAATTGAAATAAATACCATATAAATAAATTCCATTAAGTAGAAACAACACAAATGGTATCTATATGAGGGGGACTATATGGCTTCCTCTCCCAACCACTTGTGCTTAGAGGATATGGTGTATTTGATACAAGATCCCATTCATATGTCTACTATTTTTATTTAGTATCCTCCACATGATGAGATAGGGAGATTGAAATATATAGGTGAAGAAATGTGTCATAAGAAGGGCCCCACCAACTATTATTACTACAATGCCTAATATGGTAAAAAACATGGTGCCCGTAAGGAAGCGATGGTTGTTTGTGGTGAGGAGACACACTCCACTTGCTTAATGATTGTTAATGCCCCACCAACTATTATTACTATAAGAGCAAGAGCTTTGGCATGTAAGATTCATATCTTCATGACTAATAACAAACATATCACTCCTATAGTAATCCAAAAGGGTTTGGAGGTGTGCCAGCTCCATGACTACTATATCTAATTGAACTTGAGTTTAGAAGAAATCGTTAAAAATGATAATAATTCTATTACTCATAGAGAAAAATCTTTAGATAGATTTAGTATAAAAACTATCATTGTTTCTAGATTTTCATATAACTAAAATAATATCAACATGAATAATATTTAAAAGATTGTTGTATCTTGTAAGTAACATGGCCGAGTCCCTAAGAAGAACCATTTTATAGGTAAATAATGGTATAATAATGTGGTAAAAATGGTATGATTTTATTTTAAGGGTGAATTAATATGGGGGAAAATTAGACTAAGTGGTTTAGAGTCCTAAATTGATGAGAAGTATGATATATGTGATTTGATACCCCCATGTTTATAATCCACTTACCTATCAATAGTCCTTAATAAAGGATGCACCAGATAAAATTATTTCTTTGGCTCAATGTGGTTTTTCAAAAGTTTGGAAAAACATATATACCAAATGAAATCCATAAGCCTTAAATTATATATGTGGTTTAAAGGTTTTCTTTGAGTATGCTACATATCTAGGAGATGATACCCAATTTGAGTTTTTATATTGGCATAAGAGATTAGTCATAGACTAGTTTTAGTCTCTCTAGTAAGGGACTCTGATAGAAACACAAATTTCATGGAGGAACTCATTAGGTATGGAGTTTTGAATTCATTAAATTGACTTAGTATGCTTTGATTTGAGATAGTATTTGAGTCTCAGTGTGTCTTAGGAGAGCCACAATATGGATGTTTTGTAAACAATACCCCAATAATATTATTTCCTTTTTTGAAAATATTGAGACTTTTAATCTAAGGAGATATAGAAAGAGTAACATTGTGAAGGTTGAGGATGGTTGATCGACAAAGGGAATGAGAATCAATTGAGAAACCAATTCTAAATCAATCATCAACATCTAGGTTTAGAATTTCACAGGCTTCCTATATGATTTTAATTATAGAAGTGATACCCACCTAAACTAGCCCATGAGAAAGAATAAAATTGTTTAACTCAAAATGTTTTGAAGACTTTTAGACAAGAGGGTTCCTTTGGTAATCTAGTGTTTTAGAACAACCTTCCATGATTCATTCTTTTAATGGATTTGTATTATCCAATTTAACTATTAAAGGATGCTTTTTAATTATAATGTCAGTAAGCCCAAGTCCCACATCTTATTTAGGTCTAAAGTACATATCCTAGGAAACCCTATGGAAACCCCTTTGGCATTCCAAGTTGATCTAAATGTAGTTCATCAACAAATTTTCCATTTTAGTATAGGCAACCTTGAAATGATCTTAACAAGGAGAGTAGTATGTATGAGTAGAAACCAATACTTTGGAGCACACATTAAGCTTACTTTCTAAGGAAAGAGGATTGGTGATCAAATAATAAATTTTTTTATCAATCATTTATAGAACATAAATCCAAAGCCCAACAAGGGAGGCCCTAAAGGTAAAATAAATGCTCAAAAACTGAATTTCATGCCTATAAGGATCCATTACCATTGATATACTTCCATCCAAGTAATTTTGGGGAAAATGGATTTCCTATAGCACTGAATCTTTTACCGCTCATTAAAAAATTATGATGTTGGAAAAAAATGTCAATAAATTCCATGGAATTCTTAACAGAGGCCACTTCATCCAAAAGGGTGAGAAAATAATCATCCTCAAAATTACCATTAATTATCTATTGGTCACACTGGGGGAGAGAGATGAATCCACCAAGACTCTATATGAATAGTGGAAATAATATAATTGAAATATTATACAAATAACACATATAGGAATGGACCCAAGGGATAACCTTCTCTTGTATACCTAAAAAGTCAAAAATTATGGGATTGTAATGCATTAATGGTAATGCAAGCTCCAATATTCTAAAAAAAACATGTTAACAATATAAACAAAACAAGGGTTAAAATACATAGCTTGAAGCATAACAATAATAAAAGGGCATTCAATTATGTCATAGGTTTTCCAAAAACAATGGTTTTTTTAACAAAAAATATAGCCATTATATGCATTCCAAAACATCAAAAACCTTGTGCATATTATATTTATGATATATAAACTACTTTTTATCACTTCTAACCATGAAGGGAAGAAAGTGTCTCAATCTGAGAGCAAGGGCTTTGGATACAAATTTTTATGAAACATCCACACGGATTATTAACATCTAATTCAAAATAATCTCAAGGTATACTACCTTTATGATGAACCAAATGTTTCCCTAATTAATGAAAGAGCCCAATTAATTGGGAAGAATAACTTTAGAATAGACTTTGTGAGGATCAATACCAACAATGTCCCATATGACCTAATAAAATTCATATCAAAAAACATCAAAATCAGTGGATTTATTAGAGGCCATTTGCATGTCTATGTCCATGATATCATTCAGAGAAAAGGGTATATGACATGAAACTATCTACGGTCAAAAGGAATTGCATTAGACAACTTTGAAACCTTGTAAAAGTAATGCTTGACATGTTGGAGAGAACAATTGATTAGAAAAAACTGCATGGTAATGATGAACAAAGTCTTACAAATTTTATATGAGTTTGGTAAACCATAAATTGGCATATTGAGTGAATTTAATCCTATCTAAAACTCATTTAGAATGGAGAAGGGAAAATAACTAATTGTTAACCATCTCGTATTCTCAACCAATACATTGAGGCTCGAGGATAGGATACCCTAGACTTGTAAGCTCCATAAATATAAAACTTATATATTCCTTAATTATGTTGAATCTAAAGACTAAGATCGAGAGGAGCAAGATCAAATTATTGTGAAATCCTATGGAATACACAGTATGATGCTTTTAGAGTATATTTTCAAAATATAGACACTTTATTCCCATTAATATTCAAATGTTGTGGTCCATGTAGTATAATCCGAGTAATAATCAACCAATCTCATATCTTCCATGGGCTTGGCACCAAATTATAGACTTGCTTGACATGGTCAAGAGTTTATTAATGTTAAAAATGAGTTGTGTTGAGATAAAATTATTGAGTGTGATGAAAATATGAACACTTGAGCTCTACTTTTAGACATACTATATATTTAAGGTGTTTTGGAAGGTTATTTATTTTATATATGACCTTAATTAGTTTTTGGTCACTTTTGGACACATTGCAGTGATTTCTTAAAAAAAGCTAAAACTATTAGTTCAATGTCAAAGCACTCAAATGAGTTTCCAAGTGGTGGGGTGCACTTTAGTGTTAGTTAAGGGAAATTAAATTGTGTTTAAGTCAATTCCTTTTTTTTTTTTTTTAATTTTGGACACCAATTTTATCTAATTATAGCTTGTAGCAATCGACTAATATTGTCTTCTTGCATGGTGACCATAAAACTATCAATTAGTATTAGTGGTACTCTTGGTTTTATCATAAATTTATATTTATTTAGTTTAAGTTGTATTAGAGTTTAATTTTATAAATATAATTATAGATAATTAATTAGTTAACAATTAAAGTTATTTATTTCATTTTTTTCTTGAAATAACTTATTATGCAAGTTATGTAAAAATCTTATTTTAATCATTATTTATTTAATTAAATTTCACAAAATAGAAGTGTAGTGATTTTGTTAGCGTAGCTAATTAATTAGCTATTATATTATTTTATTACTAGTTTATTTTGTTAATCGGCAGTGAACCGATCAGGAGGTTATGACAGTTACAATTATGTAACTGATATATAACCAATCTCTTTTGTATATAAACACATGTTGTTCATTGATTAAATTATAAAAAGTTTTAAGCTTCCAATAATTTGGTATCAGAGTGCATACCAAGATCCTTTGTCTTCATCTGATCGCCACGTAGAAGAGCTGGAAAGCGTATATATCGCTTGGGAGAAAGTGCAATCGACATAGAAGCCTGATCAAGAATTTCACTCGAGCATTAGAACTTGAGTGGACGCAGCGGGAAGCTGACTGAGCAAGTTCGCAGCATGGCAAAGTCTAGCGAAAGAATACGGATTGAAAGCTTAAGAGAACAAAATAAGGATAGACGTAGAAGAAAGATGGCAACGTGTACAATAGAGAATTTTGAAGATGTTATATGCACAGCAGAAGCTTGATCGATGCATCAGTGTGTTTGGCGTATCAAAATGGTTGGTCGATGTTTGAAAAAGTGCACAAAGCATGGAAAGTGTAACGTAAAGCAGTCAAGAAACGTGCTGGAAAAGCATAGGCAAGCGACGTGCTGGAAAAGCATTCCATTTACTTCAATCTTGTACCATGACATCTGTAACAAAGTTGAAAGAAGCCTTCAATGTGCATATGCTCAATAAATTAAAGCATTACTCTCCTTCAATTTGGATGGAAGCTAGTAAAAGCGTGAAACTGATTGAGTGAAGTAGAAGTTGATCATAGCAACCATAGCATGGTAGTCTACTTGACACACGGCAGAAAAAGAAGACCGGAGCAAAACCCTGCAAAGGTACACTTTTTTAAATAGAATTTTGAAGCATAAAATACTGCTTTAACTGTAAAATTTTGTATAAATAAAGTAAAAGTATAAAAAATATGTCTTCACGAAAACTCCCCCTATCCGACTCCCAACTCCTCACAGGGACAAATTTTGCCATGTAGAAGATGAGGCTGCGAACGATTCTTTAATTCAAATAATTATGGAGCAACATCACTCGTGTAGTGACCCATTCTACCGGAATTGATGAACAAATCAATTGCAAAAGCCTTGATGTTGATCACACGGATGTGTCAACATCGAAAGAGGCTTGGAACATTTTTTTCATGATATATGACAGAAATAATTAGATGAAGATACTCCATGTCTAGTCCAAGATTCATACTCTCAGTATGAAAGATGGCAATAAAGTTGAGGAATTATTATGCTAAGTAGCAAAACTATGAGTTGAATTGATGTGCTTGGATAAAATATTGAGGACAAGTTGTTGATTGTGATGACATTGAGAGCTCTCCCATTTCAATTTTGCACATTCATCATGACATTGAACATCACAAAGAAAGCAACGTCTTTCAAATAACTGGTGAAATTACTTCAAGATGAAGAAGCCATCTAGTCTGTACAAGAAGAGTTTGAGGATAAATCCCTGATTTCCAAGCAACGTGGTTAAAATTTCTTGAAAGAACCACCAACGGAGACACAAAAACAATAGAAATATTAAAAATAAAAAACATGGAGTCATATTTACCAAACCAATATACATGATACTGATAGCTACTAATATAATGCCTTGACACAAGGCTCATCTACTCAAAAGGGCACATCGAGTAGAGATAATTCACATAAATCAAAAAGAGGTCCTCAATGATAGAATATACACAAACATGTAGCAACACAACATCAATAAGATGATGAGTCTGAAGAGGAAGTACCCAAAAAAGTAAAATGTATTTTTACATATAAAGATGCAGTTCTTATTTCCCAAACCTCGTCACACATGAAAAAGTTTGGTTTATAAAATCTAGTGCTGGAAAGCATATGATAGGATACAAGGAACTATTTGATTCATTGATGACTCAACTCACTAGATATTGAGTTTGAATTGTAGATGATAAAGATTATATTTTGGAAGAAATTAGTATTGTCACCATTCTTCTCAAAACACAAACCTGTACTCTCACAAAGATATTGTATGTCCTCATCTTGACAATAAATCTCTTCTCTTTAAGTCATCTCTTGAATCATAAGGTTAAGGTGGAGTTCGTGATCAATAATGGCACAAAATCCAATCTCTTCTCATGGGATGGTTAGATCATTGCTAGAGATTTTTTGAATGATCGATTATTTATCCTCAATATAGTCTCATCCGATGTTGTTTCTCTCTCGACCTCTATGGTAGAATCTACAACATTGTGGTGTTATCATTATGGGCACCTTTTTGCTAGTTATTTGCACCATATTAGCTCTATATCCATGGTCCATAGACTCCCTTAGTTGTCTCATTCTTTTCTTGTATGCCCTAGATTCATATCCAACAAATAACATAGGTTTTTGTTTGAGTCAAGTTCCTCACAAGCCAAGGATCATCTCGATGTGATACAAATCGATTTGAGAAAATCCATACCTACTTCATTCTAAATGTTCAATTACTTTGAGTTATTTTTTGATGATTTCTATCAAAATAAATGGGTTTTCTTTCTCAAGAAGAAGAGTGAAGCCTTAACTCATTTTAAGGTCTTCTACTATCTTGTTACCACCCAGTTAGGGACGCCTTTTTGACTCCTACACTCAAATCAAGAGAGAAATTCACATTAAAGAACTCATATTATTGAAGTAACATGCCATCAAACAGCACTTGACTTCTCCATATATGCCTCACCACAATGGAATAGTAGATCGATGAAATCATTTAATTATGGATATTGCTCATTACATGCTTTATAATATGAAGTTGGATGCACCATTTTGGGCAGAAGTAGTTCAGACAGTTGTATATCTTCTCAATAGGGCACCTAAAAATATCTTTCAAGACAAGATGCCAGAAGAGGTATGGAGTGGTCATAAGCCTATGATCTCTCATCTTAAAGTATTTGGTTGTATATCTTACATGTATATCCCTTATAAAAAAGAGAAAGAAGATCAAACCAAAGACACTCTAGTGCCTTTTATTGGGGTATATTACTACATCAAAATCATATCATCTCATGTATTCGAAGACAAAGAAGATATATGAAATTCAAGATGTGGCTTGTGAGGAGTCATTATTCAAATCTTATCATAGGAGTTAGAACATAACAGTTCTCATAGACTATTCCCATACTTAGATGATTGAATGAAGAATCTTATCACAAAGAAAGTGAGTTGCAAGGTGAATTTTTCATTGATTTTGGAAATATAGAAGGTAATTCTTCATCGAATTAGTAGTAGCATTGATGCCCAAAATGGGTAGAAAGCACCATCAGGGACTCACACCTAAACTCTAATCTAGATACATCATCAAGATTTTGGGCCATAGGATAGGTGAGATAAGAAGTTAATCTCACAGTAATGAGTTTAATAGTTAACATCACCAAACAAGAGACAATTCAAGAGGATTTATGTTAACCTTAGTGTAAGAAGGCCATGGATTTTGAATATGATGCCCTCATAAAAAATGGCATCTGGGAACTTGTTTATTTACCTATAGAAAATAAATATATTGGCTATAAGAGTATTTCCATGTCGAAATACAAGGCCGATGGATCCATTGACAAATATAAATCATGACTTATTGCAAAGAGATATGCTCAAGAAGAAGGAATCGATTATGAGGTGACATTTTCACCCACTACTAAGATCAAGACCATCAAAGTTATTTTCAAACTAATAACACAGAAGAGATGAAAGATTTAGTAGATAGAGATGGAAAGTACATTCTTGAATGGTGATCTCAAGTAAGAAGTATACATGACCCAGCTAGAAGGTTTCATTGATGAACATCAAGCACATAAGGTATGTCATCTAATTAAGTCACTTTAAGGACTTAATCAATCACCAACAGCATGGTACATTAATATTGATGATCATATATTGAATCATAGATTCATTATTAGCCCCTCATATACAAATTTATATATCAAGAAGGAAAGAATAGATATTGTAATTTGTGTTTTATATGCAGATGATCTCATGATGATAGGAAGTTTAGATGAACTTGTTGAAGAAGTAATTAATGACTTCAAAAAATCCTTCAACATGACAGATTTGGTGTTACTTAATTATTGTCTTGGCTTGGAGATATGGATGAAGAATAATAATATTTTTGTCTCATATATGAAATATGTCAAGATGCTCCTTGAGAAATATGGGATTTTTTATTGTAAACCAATGCCAAATCTGATGGAGAAGGTTTGGTGACTATCTCTATTTTAGAAGTCACCTTAAGTAGATGAAACTCACTACAAGAAGCTTTTTAGGAGTCTCATTTACTTGACCTATACTAGACCAAACATATGCTTTGCCATTAGCCATCTTTCAAGATTAATGCAAGATCTAAAGAACTGTCATTGGGTTACAATAGAACGTATTTTGAGATATGTAACGAACCGCTACACCAAAACCTCGAGGCGTTAGTGAAGTCTACCCACTAGGACCATAATATCCCACCACGCTTCTGAAGCCTAGACTCTGGGCTGGATTTGCACTCGTACCACTAGGATTCCCAACAAGTACGAGCCCCAGATGAACATTTCCATGCTGGCATAGCCACCTGCTCTGTGACTTGAACCCAGGTGGAGGCTCTGATACCACATGTAATGAACTGCTACACCAAAACCTCAAGGCATTAGTGAAGTCCACCCATCAGGACAATAACATCCCACTTGTAATGATCTTGATTATTAAATATATGCAAAAATACTCTTAAGGTAGGGACACACCATATAATACTCTTTTAGGAAGGAAGAACTCCACAGTGTCTCTTCGAGGGGACAACCTCCAATATCTTCTTACAATAGAAAACTCAATGCTTACTTGATATCCTTACCATGATAATCATCTCCTATATATATACATCTATCTAACCCATGGATGGGTAACCTCCTAATACCAATGTATTACTTCCACAAGTTACTCTATTATCCTAATATATTGTACCCATATAACTAACTAAGGGGATGTGTGCCACATGTTGGCATCTCCATCAACCCATATACAATAATATATCAGATCCCTAGGTACATAACATTACTTCCCTCCTTGACATGTTTCATCCCTGAAACAGAGGAAGAAACCAAATAATGAGTGTGCTTCAAATCATTGCACACTTGTCTCCAATCTCGGTCATCTAACCATCCATATGTGATCTTGGCAAGTGATATCTCTCCAAGCTTGTGTCCAAAATCCATTGTGCTCCTCTAATTTTATTCATGATCATAATTAGATTGCTTTGGTGTCTAAGCATAATTATTCATCTTTTTATTCCATGTATCATCTTCCACTGTGCTTTTCTAATTCCAACCATGACCATAGTAGGTATTCTTCCATGCATATTCATAGTTATTTCCCCATTCATTCCATGTGCCATAGTATTTTTTCTTTGGATTTTATGTATAGACAAAATTATTGTTGTTATGACACTTCCTCACCTGGATTCATGATTTTCTCCTCGCATGATGATGTGGGTATCTATATACCTCAACTTTTTCCAATATCTTGACCTTATCCACCTTTGCTTCTACCTCTTCCACCTTTTCCTTCTTTGTCTCTTGAGTATATGAAGTGTTCATTTGTATTGTGTCTTTATCTATATCATCTGAATCTTCATCATGATCTCCATCACTTGTTTCAATCTCATCCTGATGATCTACCTGGATTGTTATTGGTTCCTTTTTCACTATGATATCTTGTAAAGTGATCTTCTTTTTCTTATACCAAAACTTCATGAAATTTTTTTGAACATTAATATTCATTGTTCCCAAAGTCTCTAACCATGGATATCCAAGAACTATATCCATATCATCCACATCCAAGGCATAAAATTTTGAATGCAAAACATATTTTTCCATAATGAGCTTCAAATATTTAAACAATGAAATATTATTACCATCTACTTGAACCTCCTTGATATTATTTGCTTGAACATGCAGATGCTTGGCCACATTCATGTTAATGAAGTTATACTTGCTGGCAGGGTTTATGGACACAACCACCATCTTATTTTGAATGCATCCATGAAATTGAAAAATTGACTCAGATTTCTTTGGAGCCAAATTATTTGAACCCTTATCTTCTTCTTCTTCTTCTTCTTCTTCTTCTTCTTCTTCTTCTTCTACCACTACCACTACCACTACCACTACCACTACCACTATCACTTCTTCTTCTTCTTCTTCATCATCATCATCATCATCATCTTCTTCTTCTTCTTCTTCTTCTTCTTCTTCTTCTTCTTCTTCTTCTTCTTCTTCTTCTTCTTTTTCTACTTCTTCTTCTTCTACTGCTTCTTCTTTTTCTACTTCTTGTTTTATAGCCCATCGATCTAAAAAGATATGTTCCATTTCTTTCCATGAAGAAAACCTTTCTGTATAGCTCAACTGATCAAACCAATATAGTGTAAGCCGAGAAAAAAAAGTAAGTAATCATCTTTGCCCAAATTTTATTTTAAAAAAATGATTCTTCAAAAGGAGCCACCATTCTCTAGCATCAATATCATCTTCCCCTTAAAATTTTTGCAACTCTATGATCCACAAAAAAATTAAGGTTCATGAAACCCTAAAATATCAATAACTCATACAAAACTGATCTAAAAAGCCCCAAATTTTAACTATATATTCCTCTTATGATACTGGAATCACCATCAAAATTTTGTGAAAAAATATCACAAATTTTGACCTGTAGATTAAATATATGAAAAACCATAAAATCACAACAACTCACTCAAAACAACTCAAAAAATTCTAAAATTTTTGTTTTGATTATTGTATATCTTCTTACATCTCTAAAAAGAATTTGGAATATAAATTCCCTGTATTTCGGAATATATAGTGAAAATAGTGTTTCACTCCACACAAATTACCCAAATTGAAGCTCTGATACCACTTGGAATGATCTTGATTATTAAATATATGCAAAAATACCCTTAAGGTAGGGACACACCATATAATACTCCTTTAGGAAGGAATAAATCCAAAATTTCTCTTCGAGGGGACAACCTCCAATATCCTCATACGATAGAAGACTTAATGCTTACTTGATATCCTTACCATGATAATCATCTCCTATATATATACATCTATCTAACCCATGGATGGGTAACCTCCTAATCCCAATGTAGGCTGACCATTATCCAATGTATTACTTCCGCAAGTTACTCTATTATCCTAATATATTGTAGCCATATAACTAACTAAGGGGATGTGTGCCACATGTTGGCATCTCCATCAACCCATATACAATAATATATCATATCCCTATGTACATAGCATTATACCAGTAGATCTGATCTTGATATTCAATATATGCAGAAATACCCTTAAGGTAGGGAAACACTATATAATACTCCTTTAGGAAGTAATAAATACATAATGTCTCTTCGAGGCGACAACCTCCAATATCCTTTTACAACAGAAGACTCAATGCTTACTTGATATCCTTACCATGATAATCATATCCTATATATATGTACATCTATCTAACCCATGGATGGGTAACCTCCTAATCCCGATGTAGGCCAACCATTACCCAATGTATTACTTCCATAAGTTACTCTATTATCCTAATATATTGTACCTATATAACTAACTAATGGGATGTGTGCCACATGTCGGCATCTCCATCAACCCATATACAATAATATATCATATCCCTAGGTACATAGCAAGATATGTCAGGGCTACAGTTGATTATGGTTTGAAATAGAAGAAGAACTCATATTTCTTATTGAAAGGATACATAGACTGAGACTATTCTAGATCTGTTGATGACAAAAAAATCAACCTCAAGGTATCTTTTTCATCTTAGATTTGGACTGATTTCATGGATTAGTAAGAAGGAAGATGTAGTTTCCCTTTAATCCATAGAAGTTGAATAACATGATACAAAAGGAGATATGTGTGGATCAATTTGGTTATTTCACATTTTGTCTAACATAGACATTCTTGAAGATTAACCATCAATTCTTTTATACAATAATCATGTTGTGTTAAAGCTTGTCGAGAATCTAGTATTTGATGAGAGGACTGAATAGATTGAGTTCAAGTGCCACTATATTCATGAATAAGTATTGAACCACCATATTCAACTCTATTTCTACCCAACAGATTCATAAGTAGAAGATATACTCACCAAATCACTTGGCAAGTGAAATTTTATTTGTTTTAGAATAACATTTTTATAAATAATGTAATAAATGGGGTAATGTTAGCATAGCTAATTAATTATCTATTACATTATTTTATTACTAGTTTGTTCTATTAATCAATATCATATCAATCTAGAGGTTATGATAGTTAAAATTATGTAGTTGATATATAACTCATTTCTTTTGTATATAAACCCCTATTGTTCATTAAATATATCATGAAAAGCTTTAAGCTTCCAATAAAATTTAATTCAAATTAAGGAGATTCTTGTATATTTTATCGCTAATATTATTATATGTATACAACATTTTGTAACAATAATTATATATTTTCAATTTTGAAGCTATTGGAAACACTTTTGTGATAAATAATTTCACTCACAACACAACTAGTTTGACAACTAGTAATTTTAGAATACTTTTATTGATACTTAGCTTAAATTTTAGAAAGAAAGAAAGCTGATTTTTACTCTATTAGATCATTCAAAATGTTTATTTTATATCATATCCATGTTCAATCAAGGTTAATAGGGATTTTTCCACCATATTTGAAGATATAATGGCTTCGATGAATTATGATTCCATGAATATTCTTATTTTCAAAGGTGACAACTTTGAATATTAGAGAAATCAATTGAAGAGAATTATTATATTGAAAGGAGTCTGGGATAATATTATCCATAGGTAGAAACCACCTCAATATTGGAATAACTTGACAAAATATCATGAAATAACAAAAAAATTGATGAAAAGGGAGATGCACAAGCTTTCTTCTATATTCAGAGTGCCATTAACCAAGGCATTTATTTAAAAAAATTAAGGTTCAATAATGCCCATGAGGCATGGAATAGTTTAGATCAAGGTAAGAAAATCAATACTCTAAACCCTTAAAATGAATTTTGAGAATTTAGGAATATTGGATTTTAAAGGAGTTGGAGATTATTGCATAAGGGTAAATGATTCAGTACATAAAAGAAGAGTTTATGAATATATTATACAATATAATTTTATAGTAATAAATATTCTGAGATATGTATGCCCAATATATCTACATATTATGATCACCCTTGAAGATTCCAAGGACATTAAAAATACAAATGTTGATGGATGAGTGGATTATCTCTATTCTCATGAGGATAAGATGAGATTATATGTAGGATATATAGAACATGATCTAGAAAAAGCACTAGAAACCAAGGAAAGACTTTTAAATACACAAGAGACAAATAAGAAAAAAAATTAAAGGATTTTATTAAATTCAAATTCAAAATAAAATTTTGAATCAAAATTGAAAAGTAATATCAAGAAATATTTTACTTGTCATTAATAAAAAAACTATGACACATGATAAAAGATTATAGGATACTAGAAGTAATAATCAAGACAATAAATAAAGGGATGCAAAGGATTTTTAATATAATGTAATTGAGTTTTAAGAGGGATCAAATTATTATCTTATATTTTTTAAGTAATAGAGGAATAAAATAATTTGATGTTTCTCAATGCATGTTGCTCAAATTAAGTGACAAGTCAAAAAGAATATTTTAGAAAATTAGATGATTGCTTCAAAATACAAGAGAAATAAAGAGATAGAGTGTCCATCCAAGTTCAAGGAAATGGTATCATGAAAATAAACATGGTAAAAATTAAGTGTGATAATCATAATATTTTTTATCATAATTTTATAGGATATAGTGATAAAATCAAATCATACAAGGCTTGTAATCCTACTAGTAAATCCATAATTGTTTGTAGGGATTGTATTTTTTTTAAAATGAAGTGTATTATAATTTTAATAATATAGATAAAAAATTAAAATTAGATTTGGGTCATATTATTTATGTTTATTTTTATGGATTACAAAGTCTTAAACATGTTTCTATCTTATTAGGAAACAATGTTATCTCTTTGCAATAGACTAGTCATCCATTTGCATTAACAGAAGAAAAGAACAATCCTTTGTTGAATCTTTATCTAGGAAATAACATGATAGATAATAATTTATATATTATGATAAAAATTATAAAAAATTATGAAGGTAACTTATTTGATGATGCTTATGATGAAAATAATATGTTCTCATTATCATCCATGATTAGTGAACTTGTAATTTATTTGGAAGCTAGTCAAAAGAAAGAATGGGTTAATTCTATGAACTTGGAGATGGATTAAATTGAGAGGAAGGATATATAAAATTTATTTCAGCCTAAAATAAATAAATATGTCATTATCACAAAGTATGTCTACAAGACCTAAGTTAAAATTAGTTGTAAAATTAACAAGCTAATTAATAGACTAGTTGAAAAAGGGTTTGCACAAACATATGAGGTTAACTATGAGGAAACCTATGATATTATGGAACATCAAAATAGCATAATATTAAATATTAGTATATATACTAATATATAATTTAAAATTTATCAAATATATGTTTAAAGTTCAATCATTAATGTAGAGATTGAAGAAGAAGTATATGTAGGGAAACCACAACTTTTTGAGATAAAGGATAAAGAATTTTGGGTATATAAATTGAAGAGAGATATTTATAGTGTGAATAAAAATACAAGAGATTGGTACTTAATAATTTATATCTGATTATTATATGAAATATTTGTAATAATTTAAAATGAAAAATGTCTTTGCATACAAGCATTGAATTCTAATGTTTTATATGGATGTCTTTTTGTAGATGACTTGATATGTACAACTAGTTTCATGGAGATATTGAATAGATTCAAGGAAGTCATTAAATATTTTATTTAGATGAATTATATTTTGAAAATTAAGTAATTCATTGGCATGTAATTACATCAAAATAAAGATAAAGTCTTCAATTGTCAAGCCAAGTATACACATGACATGCTAAACAAGTACAATCTTGAAGATTCAAAGACTACACACACTCAATTTTCAAGTGGAAAAAATATTATGAGATAATATGGAAGTACTTACGATGATTATAATAATTTTATAATCATGGAGGGATATTTTATGTATCTCACTATGATAATTCATGATATCAATTATGGGGTTTCACTCATTTCTAGATTTATGGGTAAACTATCACTCAAATATTTGAATGTAGTGACAATATTTTTTTAGTTATCTAATAGGTACTAAAAAACATATAATTAATTTCAAATAATAAACTTATTTATTTATTATTGGATACACATTTTTATATTAAGGAGCAACTCTTGATTATAGGAATCCAATTTAAAGGTATTACTTCTAATTGAGAAGTGGGTTGGTTTCTTCATCTTCAAATTGATAGGATAGACTTTCAATATCATATGCTAAAGATAAATATACAACCCTTATATTATATTTCATAAAAAAATTATTTTTGAGAATATTATTGGCTAATTTTAGAGAGGCTCAACTTGAGCCAACACATTTTTTGTGATAAAAATGGGGAAATACAATTGTCTAATAATATAACTTTCTATGCTAGAACCAAAGACATTGAACTCAAACATAATTCTATCAAAGACTTGGTCAATGATAAAATATTTTGAAATGAGTATATGAGAATTGAATATGATTTTTATGATATTCTCACCAAAGGATTGCATGAATAAATTCATGAAAGACCCAAAGAGATGATATTAATTTCACCTATTTACATAAAAGGAGAGAATATTGAGTATGATTTCAATATGGGAACTTGAGTTCTATATATATATATATATATATATATATATATATATATATATATATATATATATATATATATATATATATATATATATATATATAATAAAGTTCTATAGAATAGAAGTGTAGTACATTAATTTGAATTTAAGAACTTCTTGTATGTTGAATATATGATATTATTACAGTTATATAATATTTTATAAAACAAGCATTATTTTCAAGTTTGAAGCTATTCACAACACTTTTTGATTAACAATTTTGCTCACCACACATCTATTTTGAAAACTACTAATTCTATGATAGTTTTACTAATACATAATTTCAATTTTAGAGATGAATGAATATGATTTTAAATCAATACAATAAATATAAAAAAATTAAATTTGATACTTAAAGTTTTTTTTTATGGGATCTGTATTTCATGTAGAAGTAGATGGGTTAGTGGCCTGACATAATGGCATTGTCAATAACTAAAATATGATGATCCTTAAAGCTAGATAATTTGAAATTTTATTTCTCTAAAATTAAATATTGATATAATAATTGAAGGAAATTATTTTGGCAATGTCTAAGGTTGGACTAAGTGAACTAATAACTATTATACCTTCTTATTATATGGTGATTGGGATCAAATAGACCAAGCTTATTGTACATATATAACCATGTTTATCACTATGATGCACACCAACATATAGGGACATGAAATTATTGATCATCCTTATATTAATCATATTAAAATACCCATAGATCACATAATGAGCATCAAGGAGTGAGTCTGCTAACCATATTCAAATTACGGATATTTTGATGACATTGTCAGAAGCATATAGGTTGGCCAATCCAAAAATTTGATCATCAAAATAATGTAGGGTCCACACCAGTAGGTGGGTAGGGTCATATCCTAAATACACAATATTATATAAAAGATATAGCATGAGAATTGTGATTGATCCTCTGACTCTAGGTTCATGATTAGACACCTAGCACAATGAACCTAGCTGAATCATATAAGAAATAGACAAGAGAAAAACCAAAAAAAAATTCAACTTATTACAGAAACAATACTTTCATATGTTATTCTCCCACCCTTTTGCACCTTGGCATGACTTTTTAAATGTTGATATAGCATGTGTATTATTATTTTTGTACTCCCTTGCTTAATTTTGATGTGTTATTGGATTCTAATGTTATGATATTTGACTGCAGGTTGTTTTATTTATCATGTTTATAGTTCCACATTGGTGATGTATAGATTATGGAATATACTTGATATTTGATTGCAATTTATTATTACTTATCATTTTATCAATTTTTAGATCATATATTATTGATGGATCCACCTGGTGGTTATAGGTACTAACCATAAGTTAGGTTTGATTCTAGCATTAGC
>JARHVA010008382.1:50000-82500 GCA_037957365.1 Torreya grandis | reverse complement strand
AGTTTGTATTCTTGTGTATTTCCAAACTTTAGGAATTGGATAAAATCCTTGTTTATATCATCATTTCATAAGGGTTTTTAGTTTTTATTTAAACCTTATTAAAGGGCTTGTTATTCCTTTAACTCTCCTTGACCTAAATTTTAATATTCGAGGAACATATGAAGTCAAGAGAGCTCATGATGATCCATTGAAACCCTTATATCAATTATTAACACCTAGTTGATTCCTTATTTATATGCTTGATGGAATCATTTTTTCCTTTATTGGACCTTTTTAAATTACCATATCAATTTTGAGTTTTTACATGATTATTATATTAGATTGTTTCCTTAGAAAGTTATATGGATGAGTTTCCTAATTGTTATGATTGGATTATTTTATTGTTGGTGTAGTCATATAAAATTCAAAAATTAGTAACTTGAGTGTCGCTTGTAACACCCAATCCATAGGTCCCTCTTGCTTTCTCTATTAACCCACATAGCCATCATTTCACTTATTTCCAGTCATATGAGCCTTCAAGACTTGATCCTAGCTGAGTCATACCCATCTTTCCATGACTAATCCATCCCCCTAGGCCCCATCATCTTAAGACAATATCACCACACTTGGACTATGGCATCAGTGCCACTCTTGTCCACTTCTGGTGCTCTTACCCAATCCCATTTTTGGCCCCAATGGTCATTTCCTTTTGGTTCCCCATCCTTCTCCTTATCCACCTAATGCAAGCACATTCAACCCATAGCCAATAGATTTATATAAAATCCCATTCAAAGATCATTTGGAAATGGTTGGTAATTATCACTAAGAAAGCAGTATTAATCAAGCAATCTTCCCTATCCTTTGTATACAACTAGCCAATATACTTACAAGCTTATTCAAATTATTACACCAATCCATAGCCACCTTAAGCAAATTTAGTTTAGAATTTTTAATTTTCATACACTCAATTTCATAAATCACATCAAGTTCAATAACTATATATGGTTTAATTCCTCTTTAGAGTATTGGTATGTAGGTAGTGTGCCTACATAAGGGGTGTGGATACATGTTCAGTGAATCTTACACACACTAACCCCCACCCCCCTGCCCTCTTTCTCAAAATTTGTCAAATAATAATATATTATATGGTTGAAGATATCATATACTCTATAAGGATCTCTATAGACTTCCAACTACTAAAACTTCATAGAGAGGGTTACACAGACCTGGTGAACAAAACCCATAAATCTTTGATTCTCAAGACAATATCGATAGAGCTAGATTATAGCATTGATACCACTCTTTTCCACTTTTAGTGCTCCTATATAATGATAAAATGAAGTTTATTTATCAATTTATGATAGTGTCCTAGTCCTACAGAGTGAATATCAGACCTTGTCTCAGTCGTATCAGTCAGTTTCCAGCTAAGTCTTCTTCTCCATCACTTATTACTATTTTTAGAAAGGTTAAAATTGCAATCTAATTTACACAAATCAATAGATTAATTATTGCATATTTATTTTATAATTTAACTATTGATACCTTTTAACTAAAATAGGAATAATATACCAATATTCTAAAAAAGATTAAATCATTTAGTGAACATGACTTACTTCATTCATTCATAAAACCCCTAAAAACCCTAGGGTAAATTTTCTACAATTTTCTCATAAATTTTTATAATTTTTTACCTACATAATAAAATTAAAAAATTTCATTAAATTTTAAATTTTTATAGTAATTTTAAATTAATTTCATTTCAAACCCTAGTTGCCTATACTAGGTCCCAATATTTTCCCAATAATTTTCCAATAAATTTTTGATTTTTTACTTGCATATTTCACTCATAAATCCACTCTAAATTTCAAATTTTCATAGCATTTTTTCAAAATACTGATCTTTCAAACCCTAGTTTCCTATACTAGGTCCTATTGCTTTTCAGATATCACCTTACATTCTAAAAATCAAATTTAAAAAATGGATCTCACTTATTTACAATTTTTTCTTACATTTATTACAAAAAATAAGGATACCATGATTGGTCGTATCATGTACATGAATGATTAAGTTTACCATATGTTAGTGCAAAGCTTCATTCTTTGCATTTCATGCTTACTTTTTATAATAAGGGACGATATTACATAATTCATTGCTAAACATGCACAAAATTTCAATATTATTTTTGCATACTATCTCTCACTCATGTGGAACTTTTTTGAATTTTAGCATGATAAACATATTAGAAATGTTATTATTCATGTAAAAAAATTATATACATTCATGCACATTTTCATATTCTCTATCCCTTGCTTTATATCTTCCATATGGAAAAAATTTCATGTTTATCATGCTAAACATGTTAGAAATATTATGTTGCAAGTCAAATATCTTTATTCATTAATGCACAATTACATGCTCTCTAACCTTTTCTTTCTATCTCTCATATGAAAAAAAATTCAAGATTATCTTGCCACACATATTAGACATATCATAGCACATGTAAAATTTCTTTATGTATTAGTGCAGAATTTCATGCTATGTATCCCTTCTTTACTCTCTCACATGTAGAATATTCTTTATAATCATATTGATATATAACTTATAACTCCACTTACATTTATCTCATCCCATATACATGGTTTCTACATAAGCTAACTACCACCTATCAAGTTTCAATGTCATATCTTATGCACAAGAAATAAATTCATTCTTCTCCTCTCCCCCAAGATGGTGATATCTACTTTCCCTCTAACTAGGTCCATGCTATCACCCCTCCAAAAGGTGAGGCAGCTTATACTATTGTTCCTAGTGCATACATTCAGCCTATAGCTTCTTCAAACCTTTTTCAACATATGTGCTTATATGTTCAATCAGAAGCAACTAAGATTCGAACTTGTAAGACTATAAGGGATCAAATCACCAGTATGAGAAATTTAATTTCAGATTTACAAATATATAATCAATTATTTTATAACAAAATCAAAACATTGGAAAATTAGATTATAATACAAAAGCCACTAGGGCACCCTAGTGTCAATCATGTATATGCACCTTCACCTAGTAAATTCATTGTAAGCAGTGTTACATATCAAAACAAGAAATCACAATAAAGTAAATCTACCATTAGTGATTCAAAAAGCATTCAACAATCAAATAAGAGTTCAAGTGAGGTACTAATAGAAATGATTAAACATAAATTGATCAAACTACCTCCTCTACATCTAGTGTGAAGATCTAGGTATTATTTTACATATCGTAGAATGCATGGGCATCACATAGATTCATGTTTCGTATTGACAAAACATATATAATAGATAATTACTAACGAGGACTCTATACAAGGTAAATTAGTCAAGCAATATATAGTGACACAGGAACACATTCACAAAGGGTCAAATTTAGAAATAGTAAAAAATTCATTACCAAAGCATAACTCAAAATAATAGAAGGATCAAAAAAAAATTAGAGGAAGAAATAGTACCACAAGCATAGATAAAGCATGGAAAAGAGACTCAACATTCAAATCAATATGTATTTGGTCAAAAATATCTACACTAGTTTGATTGTCAAGGTCAAGGGTTGGGCAAGAATGCTCAAGGCATCACTACTCCTATTCTAGCAATTGATAATGTTTGTCACCAAGATTTGGGATTTATTGAACATCCTAAGGCAAATCATTAAGAGACATAATTTATCAAAGGAAAATATCTAGATGCAATAAAAGTCAATAATAGCATTCCATTGGTTCAAAATCAATATGATAATGATGATTGGAAAAATACATGTTATTATGATTTCCAAGATATCGACAATGAATCTGAATATTCTATGTCATATTTGAAGTAATTCCCTCATGGTTCACAATCGTGGATGATTCCTTTGTTAGATATAGGACACCATGATACTGAGTCTACCATGAGACTCAGTGATTAGTATCATCTCTTCTCATCCTTATACATAGTCTCTTTTCAATTTCTTGTACATAATCTCTTTAAGATTGATTGTGCATAGCTTATATCAAAAATTCCAAAAATAATAGAAACTTTCAAAAATAAAAAAACATTCATATAATTCTAAATTCTAAAAAATATTATGATTGTATGCATCGCCCATGATTTACATCTCTACTATTATGCTAGACTTATATTTTCTATTTTATGTTTTTTTTTTAATTTATCTGCACTACCGTGCTTCACTTTATCTTCTTTGGCTATGTGCAGTGACATTTATATCCTCGATTGCTTCAATATACCCATTGAGGGCGCATTATACTTTTATGTTCAGGACACACATCAATATACATACCCACAGAGGGCATATTCTACATGACTACACCATTTAGGTTATGTCATTCCTACACCACACACTACTTATCATGTTGATGTACATTTATTAATAGATTTCACAAAATACTCTATCAACATTCCAATAGTATATATCACTTGTGTATTTTCTTAGCACATATCTGGTCTTGTACTAACATGTCTTACATACTTCCACTTTTTGCTTTCATTAGTTAGATGAGATTGTGTTTCTAGAATATTACATGCTTTCCTTTCTAGCTTTGCATAACTAGATGTGATTGCATTTCTTAGTTCTTGTTTGTCTCTTGTATGTGCCTTAGGACATTTTATAATGTATTTTGCTTCTATTCTTATGTGTTCTTTAATCTTTTTTCTAATTTCCTTTGATTTTACTCTTTTATGTGATTGTGACTTCCATGCCAACCTTGTTTATTTCACTTATATGTGTATGTGGCATTTTAATATAACTTGTATGCTTACTTTCCAGTTTGAGTGATATGTGCACATGTCCCTTGTTTGCTTGGATACTCAACCACCCTTGTATGCTTCTTGCTTCTTGTTTTTTTATTGTTGTTTGTTTGTTTTTAATTGTTTGCAATGTCATGATCCCAATCATGCATTATCCTTTTATTTTGGATGTTATGATGGACATCATGATCCATCCCTCCTTGACAACTAACAACTAAATAAACTTATTGTTCCAATTTAGTACATATTACATGTTATTACATTTTTACATCTATCTAAGCATACCCCTATTGATCTAACAATCTCCAATTATAAACCATGTTATATCTTGAGATATCTTGTCAATTATATTTCTATATCATGTATCTTTACATTATAACACACTTGTAGGGCTCTTTCCTTTGAGGGTAGTCATTTTAGGGTATTAATTCATACCCTCAAAAGAGGGGGAAATAAATAGGGGGTTTGTCACAAAGATCAGAGCTTATAACAATAAAAAATCTAGCTTTTAGCATACCCAAAATAATAATGAAACATCAAACCAGTGAGAATAGACCAAGAAGATAGTGAAAATGTTAAAATAGTTACCAAATTTGGCTCAGGATAATCGTTTCAAAATAG
This sequence comes from Torreya grandis, assembly GCA_037957365.1. NCBI lineage: Eukaryota > Viridiplantae > Streptophyta > Pinopsida > Cupressales > Taxaceae > Torreya > Torreya grandis. The sequence continues at coordinate 77,128 of JARHVA010008382.1, read as the reverse complement.
AATAATAGTGTCAATGCCACTACTATCAATTTTTGGTGCTTTTGTCTAAATAGAATAGAAAAAAACTATATCTAGAACCAGGCATAAAAGTAGGTTCATCTACAATTTTACATAGTTAGACCAGTTCAAAATCAAAAGTTTTAAGTACAATTTTTATCAAAAAATATAGATATAGGGGCCATCATTCATGTCATGATGGATCTCACTTCTAGTTTTAGACATGACAGTTGGTACAACTTCTAGATCTAAATCCATGTTCCAGACACTAATGATTGAGGTAAACTACACAACACATTTTTTTATTTTTTTTTGAGTTTAGTATCACCTATAAATTCTTAGTAGTTATGTGCCTTATTATATCTATAGGTGGTTGACATCATTTTAGAGTGGCTTTTATACAAGCCTAACTTCCACATTTTTGGAGTGGAATTCATATAAGTCTAGTACACTAATTTCAAAGTGGCTTTCATACAAACCTAATCTCCATATTTTGGAGTGGTTAAGAGTGTCCTAGTTTATAGAATACATTTATATATCCATATCAACATTATTAGATCATAGTACATTCATGAGCTTTAGGATCCATCTCATACGACACACGTTTCATACCAGTATCAGTTCATAGATTCACTTTATGGGGCAACAATAGAGCCAAAGGATTAGATAACCTTTTTATTCTTGATCTGCCTATTTAAAGGGATTGAACACAGTCTAGACATCGATTATCACATGCATGATCTCCTAGATTCACTTTATGGGTGATGATGGAGCCAAAGGGATAGCCTTTGCATTCTTGAACCACTTCTAGAGAATTGAGCACCCGGCATTATTTTTTATATTAATATTGGTACAACATCATGTATCATTACTTAGCATCACTCAACATCATAACAGGTTTTGTATTAGTCCACATACCTGATGAGGTGTATTTGTTCCTTTTCCTTCCTCTCTCTCTTACCTAACTTTGTATGTTCTTATTTTATATATAGTGTATCTAGTAAGAATTTATCTACTCTTTATTTTATCTTACATATTTACACTTCACAGGGTGCTCTCTCTATTCAAACCTAGCATCACACAACTTTATGAGCTTCATCCTTACAGATAAGTACATGTATTCTTTCTATTTTTCCTTTATCCTAATATTTTTATTTACTACATCACTAGAATAAATGAGGGTAAATGTAATCATATAAAATGAAAATATTGGTAACTTAGTGTGGATTGTGACACCCAACCCATAAGGCCCTCTTCCTTACTCTCATGACCCATATAGACATCTTTTCCCTAATTCCTAGTCATCTGTAGCCTTCAAAACTTGATCCTACTTGATTTAAATCCCTCTTTACATGACTAATCCATCCCCACAGGCCCTGTTTTCTCAATATAATAGTGCCACACTTAGATTATAGCATTGATTCCACTCTTATCTACTTTTGGCACTCTTGTCCAAGTCCTTTTTTATCCTCAATGGTCATTTCCTTCTGGTTCCTCATCCTTCTCCTTGTCAGCCTAATACAAGAACATTTAACCCATGACCAGTATATCCCTATAATCCCATTAAAATATCATTTGGAAAGGTTTGGTAATTATCACTAAGCAAGTAAGAATACAAGCAAATATACTCAAGTAATCTTCCCTATTCTCTACATACAACTAGCCAATATCCTTATAATCTCATTGAAATCCTTACACCAATACCTAACCACCTTAAACATATTTATTTTATCATTTTTAATATTCATAGACTCAATTTCATAAATCAAATCAGGTGGGATAACTACATATGGCTTGATCCTTCTTCAGAGTATTGATATCTAGGCAACATGCCCAAACAAGGGTTGTGGATACATGTTTAGTGAATCTTACACACACTAACCCACCCTCTTTCTTAAAAGTGGTCAAAGAAAAATATATTATATGGTTTCAAGAGGGAATATGATCTATAGGGATACCTATAAAATTATATCTACCTAAATTTCATAAACAGGGTCATGCAAACCTAACAAACAAAACCTAGAAAACTTAGATTCTCAAGACAATAGTGGTAGAGGTAGATTACAATGCTAGTACCACTCCTATCCACTTTAAACACTCCTATACAATGATATAATTAAGTTTAAATCTTAATTTTTGAGAGTGTCATAGTCTTTCATAGTGAATATCAGACCCTATCTCAGCTATATCAGTTAGTTTCCAGTTAACTCTTCCTTTCTAGCTCTTACTACTATTTTTAGAAAGGTCAAAGTGGTTATCTAATTTACATAAGTTAGTAGATTAATTATTTAATATTTATTTAATTATTTTTCTACTTATACCCTTTAACTAAATTAGTAATAATACACCAATATTCCAAAAAACGCTAAATTAATTGGTCCTTGACTTGGTTGGGTATAACTTTAAGTTATATGTCATTCCTCTTAGTCTACTTATGACTACAAGGATTATACCCTTGATGGTGATTGTGCCTTGTGTTGGTGATATATTATTGTGATGTGATGTCCATTGTTTTAGTATCCAAATTACCTATAACTTCTTCCTTCACCTTATTTTCCCAAACCACCATCTAGCTAATGGTTGGGGTCGTAAGGGCCACCGATGGTTGGGCTCCTAGGGATGGTTGGGAGGGCTTGTCCTGATTATTTTGTGTTGCTCCATTCCTAGATGATGAATGTATAGGTATGATTTAATTTACAATGTTCCTTACATGTTTTTTATCTCTTTACTATCTTAGGTGTATATTACTTTCATCTAGCATGACTAGTGGATGCGGTTGTAATTATTTCCATTGGATTCTAGTTTAATTATTTTGGTTTGTGAAATAATAACATTGTATGTGGATATGGACCCCTTGGATATTATAAACATATTTTTATAATGTTGAATGTACAATATTATATGGATGTTACTTCCATTTATGAATTCAATCCTTTTGAAGTACTTGAGCTTTATACTTAGGTTATCCTTGAAAGGATAGTTAATTTTCAGTACTATTACTTCATTGGTAAAGTACCTCATTATCTTCATTTTGGAACATGTATGTCAATAATATATTTTTGTTTTAATGTGTCATTTCTTACTTATGCATCCTAATGGAGTTTTCATATGTATTGTCCTGAAATGTATAATCATGGTACATTGAGTTGATAATTGCATAAGCAAAATAGATTACTTATTATGGTGTTTAGGGACACTTTAGTTTTATTTTGGATTGATAGTTTTTAATCCATTTATTATGCCATGCTAGTATATTTACATGCATCTTCCCCATGGATCATATGGTATTGATTTTTTACCCCTTTTAGAGTGGCATTTATTTAATATGTAATCTTGTAAAAGTATTGTATATTCTCATTATTTGAACCATTCTGGTAATGATTACTTTAGTGATTGTGTAGGTAATGAGATTCCTATATTTGGAATTAGAAATTCTTGAGTATTTTGACTTGTAATCTATCAAGTTAGAATCTTAAATGGATTGATAACTATTAAGAGTTATTTAATTATCTATTTTGGCACTATAATTAAGCTTATGGATCATTTTCCTTTATGTACATTAAAATGATTCTTATATTATCTTGAGTATATGGAATTATACTTAGTGATTTATTATTATGTAAGGCATATAGAGACTCTTGGATGTTTCATCTTATGTGTTGTATTATATGGGTATGTACTTTTTACTACCGGAATACATTGTTCGTTCATGTATGAGGAAATTAATTTTAAATCACCCACAATGGGAAGTAAATATTAATTGTTATGTGAGTAATACTCCTTATCTAATATTATTATATGCATGGATGTGACTAAATGTATATTTTGGATACTATTCTATTGAGTTATGTATGCATATTATTATCCTTTTATTGGCTGAAAATATCTTAGTAAGGCATTGTTATTGGCATGAAATTGTATGCTTTTATAATTCATGTGGAACCATGATGTTCATGAGTCCTATGGAAATGGTTCATGATGAAACTTTTTGTATTATTGAACAACCCATAATAGCTTATGAGAAATGCTATAATCTGCCATGTTTGGGTATGATGGGAAATCAATGGTATGCATGTTACCTTGTACTAGTTTGTATGAGAATTACATTTCCCAATCATGTTGCTACATGTCTGAATTGACACCAAGGGAATTTAGGATTACTCCCTTACCAAACCCTAGAATTGTATTAAGGTTTATGGCTCATCATTTATGTGTTCCTAATAAATTTTGATTGAATATATTTGGCTAGAAATCACCAAAGATTATGAATTTGTTATAATGGTTAATGTGCCTTCCTTTTATTTGACATTTTGTTAAATATATTTACCTAACCACAATGTGCCTTGGGGTGTTTGATCTCCATTTTAACATTTATATCATATTTTCCATTTCTAATAAGGAATCATTTATATACATTCCATGAATGGTTACCTTTATGTCATTATTATTTTTTTGTAAAATTAACCACATTTATATCCTCAATCATTTATGTTTGGTCACGGTAAACATGATGGTAAACTAATTGATCCTCTTCATACAAATGATATTTTGTTGTATGCTTATGAGTTCTAGCATAATTTGTATGTACTCAACTAATAGCTAGATGATATGTGAGTGTAAGAGGATAGATATTGTACTTGATTTTCATTATGGATAATGTTTTATTGGTTCCCATGTCATTTCCTTGTTGTGATCATTAGTGACTTATAGGGTTAAGATTAACATTTATAGTTATATGTACATGACTACACTATGCTTTTACCACTCACTCTAGTAAGCAATGTTTGTGTTCATTATACATCAAATGTGTACTTTGATATGTAACTTCAAAACAAAAAATTGTGGTTATTTTATCATATTAGGAAAATTATTAAAATTTTTGACTATGTGTCCATGATTTTATAATGGAATCATACAAACATTATAGGAATAAACTATCTTGAATAAATTTGAAGATGCATGTCATTTCCCTCTTTGAGGTCTTAAAGGGATAAAATTTTATTAGAGGAAATAATATTTGACTATTTGCCTCTCAAAAAATCACCTATATGGAAAGATCGGTACATTTTATTGAACATAATATCCATATTATGAAGGAAAGGGACTACACAAGATTTTGTGAATTATTTCTATGTCAAAATAAAACACACCATCTTCCACATTCACGGTAGCCATCTTGAAATAGGTTATGATTATTTGGTAAAGTAATGCTCATGTTATGAAGGCATAAAATTAGTCACTACTTATGACACACGAGCATGTGATGATGTTTCCTTGGTGATGATTTGCATGGCTTGAATATCCTTTAAAGAATGGTATTTTTATTTTAGACCACTTATGGGTTGATATAAAACACATGGAAATTGATCCACACCACTTGAAGGTGAATCATTTTTCCTATTAATCATAGTGGTCCACCTATCTCCAAATTAACTGGTTGTTTTTTCTATGGGACATTTTATCCTATGGATTCTACCAAAGGTTAACCATTAAATGGAATTATTAAATCATATGGTCTAAGGATTGAAAAAATAAGTAAGTATTGGGGAGGTTGATGTAAATCACACACTATGGAAAATATTTTTCACTAATATGCATGTCAATCATTTCCTTCAAATCCTTGGCAAGGTGAATTTATACACGAGCTCTTTTTTGGATGAGCCACATATAAATTAGGTTTTTCCTAATAATTTAAATACCCTAATACTTTTATGAGTTGGTAGAAAAAACCCTGAAGTAATATAGGTAAATAGGGGAACTCAATATAAACTTTTATTTAAGCTTGGTTTGCTTATATACTTGAAAATATGTGTCCTAGTGAGATAACCACTAGGTTATTTTGAATGAACCAAGGTCCATAGTTAACAATAATCTTATAGTGGTAAAAATTAGCAAGGAGAAAAAGGAAATAAAAACTTGGTCATGTTAAGCATCCCTTAAAGATTAACACGATGGGGTTGACAATGGATATGAAACCACTTCTTTAGAAAGATATTATAGGGAACTTGGCTAAAAAAATAACCTACAAGGGTGAATGATTCAAACCAATTGCATGATTTGTAAAATTATATAAAATTAAGCATAATATAAGGTAAAGGGGTTTTTAGGATATAAATAGGACATCATGAAAGACTTTCAAGATTAAATTCCTTACCTTATTTCACACCACGATCATTTAGGAGCTAAACCTATGTCAAACGATGTAGGAGAAAAGGAAACAACCATTGATATAGTTTTTTCTCCCAATTTTTCCCAATGGGAAGATTTATAAATATAATTTAACATAATTGATTCACAATAAAACCATAAAATATCCTACCTAGATCTATGTTTTATTTAAAGTGTGATAAAAAGGGATTTATAAACACAAAAGACTAAAACTAACTCTTTTTCATCTCCCAAATCCTCCCTTGTAGATTTTGTTAAATATTTAAAAAAATAAAAATAGTGTTAATTATTTCAATTAAGCATAATAAAATTACATAAAACATTCCTTATATGAATAGCAAAAATTTTCAATTATGTCAAAAATATCCACTACATTAAAAAAATCTTAGTTGTTTGCAAATATGATTAAAAAAATCTCACAAGTTAGATAGTTTTATATCATGTGAATGTTTAAAATGATTATTTATCTTATTTGATTCTCTTATAATTAAATTTGATAAAAATGATTTTTTCCATTTTAAATTTGATTATCAACATCTTCAATGTCATTGGAACATATCACACAAATTTTTCCTTTGTGGCTATCATCAAAATAAATCCAAATAATATTCAACATTTTTTAGACTTTATTGTCAAATTATTGAATGGAAATAATTTCTAACAATATTGAACATTTTTCAGACTTTTTTATTTTTGGCCTATATTTAATTCATTGTTAGGGTAAATATATTATTAAATATATCCACAACATGGAGAGGATCAAAATAGTGTTTAGTGTAATAATTTTGGTCTATTAATGAATGTTACTTGCCAAAGAAGTTATTTGTAATTGTTTTTTCTATGTGTCCAATACATGTGGTTAGTTTCTTATCTTACTATGTTTAGATGTAATAATTATGTACTAAAACATCACCACATTTTTATTTGATAATAAATTAAGTGATTAATTGGGAAAAAATACTGAAATGGAAAAACATTATTTGATTTAAAAATAGAGAAAACAACATGTATCCTAAATTTAATGTTTGATTATTATGCATTAGAACTAGATAAGTGTTGATGCCTCTAAGTATATCATAGGTGTTCTTAGTTTTTAAATAACACTTCTCATTTTAGAATTCTAAGGATTTAGAGCATGAGTAGCAGGTTTTGGTAATCTAGTTACCTGTGGTGAAATAGAGGTAGATCAAATTAAACCGTTCCATAAATTTATATCGATTGGCAGTTGGGAGCCACCTTGGTCCTTAATATTGTAAATTTTGAAGTATCTATGATAATATTAGTGAATTATGATCAAATTTATACACTAAAGACTAATCTACATGAATATTTATAATGAGATTGGAACTAGAGTGATTTGATCAAAAAAAGAAGCAAAAGGAAGGGTAGGGTAGAAATAAAGTCTGTGATTATTGATCTTTGCCTTAATCACCATAACAATGTTTTAATTTAAACTGAACATAAATTTAACCAATATTTAACGTAAAGTAACAAAACTCAAATCACACTATATACCAAGAAAAATGTGAGGAGAACATGAGACAATAGAAGTAGGAATTAACATTTCCTTAATAGTTTATTGCTACATTCAAATAGCATTTGCACATCCTAATGAAAATCAAATAAAACAAAGAAAAGTTTAAGAACATTCAAAAAATCTAGCATTAGCATAAATTAACAACCCTGTATCAAAGATGCACATTCATAATTCATAAATACCATTCAAATGCAAGACTTAGAATAAGTAGTTGAGAGAGAAACCATGTAACAATTGATACACACAAAATTGGATAATCATTTAATTATTCCTTGCTTATATCAATTTCTTTGAAGTGTATAATTTTAGGGTCAAATCTCCCTCCCTTTAAAAAATGGTAATATATCCTTTTATAGAAAACTTAGGCAGTATATTGGTCAGCCATAACATTACATATGTACAATGATAAGGATAACTATCCTTTTTCATAGTTTTATAATAAACTTCTCTTTCCAAAATGGACTGACCTATTAGAAAATATGCTAACAAACTAGCATATGTCTTTACAAAATAATGTCACCTTCAAATATTACAATGTTTTATATAAAAATTAATATCAATTAACTAGTGAGCCCAAGGCTGAAGAGCTCCCTTGTTACTCTTGGAGAATCTCTATAACTCTTTGGTGTTACTCACTGACAAGCTCCAAATCAACAACTATCTTTAAGATACAAACATCTTCTTCTTCAATGAAGTCATTGAAGTCCCTATCATTTCTTGCCATTTCCTCCTTGATGTTCCTAGCTTCTACAATATTTTCTTCGGTAGTAAAGATAATGCTTAGGACTTGGATGTTATCACTTCTATATTGGCCTTGAATTTTATTCTTCACCTCTAGCATTACCAAAGTGGTTATGTTCTTGTATTCATCATCATCAATGATGTCTAAAGAGTTAGACTTGGTAGGGTTGGCCAACATGGTACCAAAGAGATTCTTGATTTTGGCTATCAATTCTTTGTCATCCTTTAGGATTTTGTCCAAGTTATTTGACCAATCACTTAATCCTTGGATCTTATCAAAAACTATCCCTAATATTGCTTTCAAGTGGGTAGGTCTAATAGTTTTGAAGTCAAGAATCCTACCCTTAATTAGTATATTGACAAGATCCCTTATTTGTCCTCTGCATTTTTCCACTAGGCCACCAATCCTTTGGCTATTTCACTTTGTTGGGTTAATACATCCTTATCATCATTGACTTCAAGGTGTCAAATATGTCAAATAAATATGCCTCAAACATCTTTATTATTTCCTCAAGAGCTGATAAGATATCCAATGTCTCTAGGTTCTCTTTTTTCCTTCTCTAGGTTATGTATCTTCTACTTCATGCCGCTGATACCTACTTTAATCTTAGTTGAATGAGCCTCAACCATTTATTATATGTTTTCCTCATGGATATATTTCTCACTATTATTCTAAACTCCAATGGGGGTTAGACCAAAAAAGGGCTCAACTCTTTGAAAAGTGAATTCCTCACCTCCAACCATGGCCTTCTAAGTTATAACCCTCTCCAATCTTGATGTTTCTAGATTAAACTGCACACTAGTTGATGACTCTATGACTTTAAGAGTTTCTAAGACCTCTATTTGTATTTTTCTTAGATCTCTTGAAGTGTCCATTTCTATTCCACTTTATTATATTGTGGAAACTATTCTTCTTTCTTCCTCTTCTTTCATCAAATCCACTATCTATGGCTTCACTTCTTCATGAACATTAATTTGGGTCAAGTCCCAAGAATGGGATAAAGTCGGAATCTTTTGAATTTTCCCATAAAAGAAGCATTTAGGGATAATGTGTCAATGAATGGGTTTTCATCACTAAATAAGTTGACATCACTCATGGTGTGGGTGAAGGTCAACATGGGATTTTTTTCCCCAACTAAGACCAATGTCGACTATGTTTTCCTTTTGTGTGGGGGTGTTATTGAAACTAGGTCCAAATAAACCTCTTTTCCTCTATCCTCTTCTACTTCCTCTTCTTGGGCATTAAGATCTTCAATTTGTTCCTCCTCATTTGATGCATAATATTTAATAAGCACCCTTAGTTCATCCTCTATTGTTTCATCAGGTCTCAAATCAACCATATCTAGGAACTCTATAGGAGAGTCTAGTCTTTTAGGTTGGACTGAAGATGATCCTTTCCCAGGTCTCTCTTCTAATTTTTCTTTATTGGCTCCTTCTGAAACCTGTGCTTGAGGCTATTGCTTTCTAACCTATGGCTATTCTAGAGGGGCTCTTAAGGATAGCCTAGATAATCATTGATATTGTAGGAGCCCCATTTTCTGTATCTCACCTGATCATTAGTCCTGTTGAAGCACAAACCATCGATAATGATCCTAGTGATCTTATGGGATTGGTCTGATGGATCAAAGATCTATGTAAATTGGGATTCTTATGCTCCATTGGATCATTCCAGAGGATGAAGCAAGAGACACTAGATCTAAATAGAAGTGATGTTATTTAAGTTGGGATGCTTTTTAATAAGAACTTAGGCTAAAGTCTTAAGACTAAAGTCTCATTCATGTTGATAAGTATGAAAAAGGCCTTAGAGTTAAGACTTTAGGCTATGTTTATGACAAAGGGGACCGTGTTAAGATAAAAATACCCTACCATATAAACATTAGACCATGTTATAAATATATGGAATGGATGTGTGGGAAATAAAAGTAGACCAAACATGGTTTTTAGGTTAAGGTTTGATTATGTTATGAAATACGACTAAGCCTTAGCATAAAAATCAGGCTTAAGTCCAAAATAGATCAAAACATTCACACCAAATTTGTCCCTACCAAATTTGAACTTAAATTAAGCCATCTAAGCTAGGGTTTTATGAAAGAGAGTTTCATGACATGAATCCATCTATAAGATTTTATAGACTAAAGGCCAATGAAATCCTAAATAGAGCTAATCCATGAGAATCCCAACAGGATTTATAAGAAACTCCATGAAACCTATAATCTTAAGACACAAGGATCAACCATCGACAACATTAGGCAAGGTTAAAGTAACACCATGATGAAATGGGCTAATTTCATCAAGTGTGGATGATCTTCATATTCTAGTAAAGTACAAATTATCAATTTTTTATCATGGAGGTTCAAAGTAATCTCAAGGGTCACTATTTTTTCAAAAATGAGAGTATGTTGACTCTAATAAATGGTGACTTCTTGGGGATACATAGAAATATGTTAAAACTTAGAGACTCTAGTTTAGACAAATAACTTATATCATTCATCCCATTTGACTAATATCATTACCAAGATTAGTTCATGGTTGAAACAAGCCTTACACATGCATAATTAGGATCAAACATCAAGACATAGCCATGTTGTGTGTGTGATTTGATTCCATTTACTATTTTCTTTTGGATTGAGAGGACAACTTCTAGGTTTCATACATTTAATCATTAACACTAACTTGGAGCATGTTTAGATATTCATTAATAACCCTACTTCTAGTTTAGGGAAGTATTAGGAATTGATCTACTACCAGCTAGGCATCTATAGCCCTGATAGAGATGCCTTCCAATCCACTCATGGCCTTGTTACACTACTATCTAGGCATCCATAGCCTTGGAGGAGATTACCAAAATCACCTTTTCTTAAATATATTATGTTTTTGAAATAAGTTCTTGTTTCTTGTATCTCAATTATTTAGGCTTTTAACAAAGGTTGGGAACCAAGCTAGCCATGTGTAAGGATTTAGTCAAGTGTCTAATACTTAGATAATCACCTACGGTTGTAAACTTTGTTCTAGGAAAGGATGTTTATTAAGTGAAAGCATAACTATAGCTTAATGGATTAAGCTTTCCTTCAACATGTTTAATCCTTCTTAGAACCAACTTTAGGTCAAGACAATACTTAAGGTCTTATGGGATGGTTAACCTATTCATGGGTCCTTACTAGTTTCTTTAAATCATAACATGAAGACATATCCCAAATCTATGGTCAATATTTGTACGAGGTTCATACCAACATTTTTGAACTCATGGGGTTTTAAGAAAACTAAGGAACTTTGAGTTGAGGGTTGTACAAAAGGACTTACTAGAAGCAAAAAACAAAGGGACAAGAAACAAACACACAATAGAAAGTAGTGTAGTGGGAAGTAAAATGGAATTAAACAAATATATACATACTTATGTATAAATAAGGGACAAGAAGAAAGAGATGAAGGAAACTAACTAGCCTACCTACACTAACTCTAATTATATTATAGATTTACTCCATAAAGATACTAAGAAGAGTAGCAAAGAAATAGTTCTTGAGATACTATCCATTTGTGGGTATTGTGAACTCTACATCTTGCAAGTCTCTAAGTTTAAAGGTGTTATCTCTAAGTGTATCTATAATATGATAGGGACCAATCCATAGAGGTGTGAACTTTCTGTGTTTTCCCCTAGGCTTAGATGCTTTATCCCAAAGGAGAACCAAGTCTCTTTATCTAAACACCTTTATCCTTGATCTCTTATCAAACCACCTATTCACTATGGTTTGATGTATGCTAAAGTTATTATAATCCTTTTCTTGTGTATCTTCCATCTGAAAAATGTCCAATAGTCTTGAGTTTGTGAATTCTTGATCCTCCTCCATATACTCTTACATAAACTCTTAGGTTGGCAGCTTGAGTGTGATAAGGAATATAAGTTCCTAACCATACACTAGTAAGAAAGGAGATGCTTTGAGAGCATGTTTGAGTCTTGTTCTATCTACCCAAAGGGCATACTTAAGAATCTTATGCCATGTTTTGGGTTTATCTGCAATAGACTTATTAATGTCTTTCATGGAGTTCTTGTTAATTGATTCATATACTCCATTGCTTTGAGGATAATGGTTAGTTGAAAACATAAGAATAATGTTGTTTTCATATGCCCAGTCCATCATCTCTATGAGTGTGAATGTTGACCCATTATCACACACAAAAGATACTAGATTCTGAAATTTGGTGCATATGCTTTTTTATAAAAATTTAATAACTTATCTTATTACACATTGTTTGGTGGCTACTGATTCAATCCATCTAGTGCAATAATTAGTAGAATTTAAAACATAATTGTGACCTTTTGATGAGTTAGGGTTGTTTACCCTAAGAAAGTCTAGTCTCTACTAGGCAAAGGGTTTAACAATCATGAATGGTTGTAAAGCCATTACTACCTTTTTATCCTTGTTGTTAAATATCTGACATGAATGTCATTCTCTTACATATTTATGGGCATGTTTAAAGATGGTAAGCCAATAATAACTTGCCCTAAGGATCTTGTGAGCTTTGGTTCTCCTAGATGGATTCCCACTTACCATATTCCCATGGAAAGTACTCATTACCTTAGTAGCTTATTCCTTGGAAACACAATTGAGGTATACACCTTCAAATTTATTTTAGTATGGGATTCCATTTTTTATGAGATAGTGAGCTACCTTGAGCATTAAAGCTCTCTTCTTCTCCCTGGTCAGTCTTATAGGACAAGTGCCATTAATTAGCAAGTGAACAATGGATTCATACCATTCATTTGCTTGGAACTTTTGTTGATCAACTTACCTAATACATAGCTTAGGGATCATATTGGAAATCATTTGAATAATAACATGAAACTTTATGAGTTTTTTAAATTTCATTTCTATGTCATATTCTTGGAGGATAGACATCCACTTACCTATTCACTCTCCAAGTTCACACTAGCTTAGCATTATCTTAGTGGCTAGATCTAGTAAAATGGCATACACTTCATTCCTAATAATGTAGTTCCTAAATTTATTAAAAAAATTAACTAATGTAAAGGCTTATTTATCAATTAAAGGATAATTCAACTCAACATTTTTCAAATTAGTACTCATAAAAGCAATTGGATGGTCAGACCCTTCTATTTTTTAGTTAATACTAAAATAATAGTGTGATCAGAGGAAAAAGAATGGAGTTTAAAATACTTTGAAAAGTTAGGAATTATTAATATTTTACCCTATATGATTGAACTTTTTATGTCCTCAAAGGCCTTCTTTGACTCTTGATTCCATGAAACTTTGGCATCCTTTGTCAACATATTATTTACTGGCTTGACAATTTTTGTAGGGCTAGAAATTAATTTTATTACAAAGTTTATCCTATCAAAGAAATATTTTAATTATTTTTTACTATTTGAAGGATATATATTGGATATGTATTCCAATATTTTAGTATCTATGGAAATTCCATCTTTAGTGATGACATGGCCTAACATTTTACCTTTAGTAACACAAAAATTGCTCTTATAGGGTTAAGGGAGATACCATACCTTCTACACCTTTCAAATACCTATTGTAGATGTATGAAATGGTATTACCTATTATTAGAAAAAATAGTTAGATTATCCATGTAAATTATGATACCCTTACCAATCAAGCCTTGGAAGGCATGGTATATGGTACTTTGAAAAGTGGCTCTTGCATTTATCAGCTTGAAAGGAATTCTCTTGTTTGCAAACATTCCCCACTTAGTTTTGAAATCTATATTCATTCTATCTTCCTTATTTACTAACACCTAATTGTATCCTAAGAAACCATTAGTAAAAGACATCATGGCTGAACCTAAAACAACTTGTATTACGTAGTCAAGAGAGGGAAGAGGATAATTATCCTTTTTATATGCTCTCTTCAAATTTTTAAAGTCAATACATAGCCTAATTTCACCATTACATTTTATAACTAGAACTAGATTGGTAACCCATGTAGAGTGCGTAATGGGAAACATAATTATAGCATCTAAAAATCTCTTGACTTCTTTGAAGATCATGGGTTTTAAGACAAGGCTCACAAGTCTTTGTTTCTACTTAAAGTGTTTGAAATTTTCATTAAGATGTATAATATGGGTGATGAATCTTGGGTCAAATATATTCGATTCATCATAATACTAATCTTTGTCATCTTTGTATCTTTTCAATGGCTCTTTGGTTCTTTTGTTCTCAATATTAGTGAAGGCATTTCCAATGTTAACTAGTTGATGTTGATCTTGAAGTTTAAGATCAACAACATTGTATTCACGTACACTTACCTTGGGAATCTTAGAATCTTGAGATATCTTGTATTGATTGAATAACCTTTCTAAGGAAATCATTCCTTTGAGGATTTTTTTTTCATTCAACTGAATGACTTTGCCATCAAACTTGCCTTCTCTAAATGCATTTTCATCAGCCTCATTAATGGTCTAATCTTCAAATAATCATGAACTAGTCATAAAAAATAGGATTTGTTGATCATCACTAAATACCAACAGATGGTTCACATTGTTTGGGATAGAAGGACAAGGTGTCAACTCATTACTAAAGTTTGATGAATCTTAGTTAGGAATGAGATTAGTTATAATAGAGGCAAACTCATCAACATCTCTATTTTCTACAAAAGGAATAGAAATAATATTGAAGGAATCAAAATATTCCACTAGATCCCATACCGTAAATTTGCACCTCTTGAGGTATGACATCTTACATTGATACTTGATTCTCGCTTGATTTAGTACTAGTTTTTAATCACCATAGAGTAGTATCTCTTTGACCTTATTTTTTATGGTAAATTATAGACCTAAGATGAGGGAATCATATTCTACAAGGTTATTCTTACCAATAGGATTAGTTAAAATAATGCCAACCCAAAATCTAGATTTACACCTAGCCTCATCAAAAAGCAACATTCATAACCCAAGTAAAACCTTAGAAGGTTTAGGATCACACACCTTGGTAGTTTCTATGGTGAAAAATCCTAAATCATAATCAATTCTATTGATCCTTTCATTGAAATCATTATACTCAATAATCATATGTTTCATCCTTGGCTCCCTTTCAACCCTAATCTATTTTGAAACCCCCTTCCAATGAAACTATAGGTGTGAACAATGTATGGACATATATCCATTTAAAGCCTTTGTCCACTCTTTACTTATAAGTATCCCATATGCATTTGGGATATCAACTACTTGGATATCTATAAATTGTTTAACCCTTAGCTCAAAATCCAATTACATGTGGACATTTAATAATTCTCCAATCACCTTGACCTCAGAATTATCTAATTGGGTGAAATCCCTATCAAACTTAATGGGGGTCAAACCAAGATGATTAAAAACATCTATAGGCATAATATTTGTAGAGGCACCTGAATATAACAACCAGTTAATCAAGTTTATGACTATAATTAATAAGGTTGGGGACTCTACTTTAGCTTTATATATAGCCACATTTGTATTATCATTCTTGGACATTTTGCTATGTTTCTTAGATAAGGATTTAAGTAATAGATCTCTTTGTTCTGTGATTTGTGTCAATTTATGCAAGGTAATATTATCTTTTATTTTCTTCATATCCTCTATAGTGTTATATCTATTCATATTGGAAGAATTGGAAGCATCAGCACTAGGCTTAGAATTACTTCTATTTACATGATTTGGGTTATTAGCTAAAGTAGTATCTAAGGGAGTACCGAATTTGTTTAGAGTAGAAGTAGTCAAAGGTTATCTCCATTCTCTATTACTTAGAGTTTATTTATTCTTAAAGAACTATTGGAAGGCATGAACATCTTTAGGAACATCATCAAGATCATTGTCTTCTTAGAAGGGGGAATCAAATGTTTTTACCATGAAAGCCTGGTTATTATGCTTGGATCCTAAGGAACTTACACCATTTTCTTTGTTAGGCACTACCTCAAAAGTGTCCAACTCTTCTTGAAATGCTTCAAAATATTTACAAAACTCAATGCAATCAATCTAACCATGATTGGTAGTATAATATACTTTATAGTAATCAGGCAAAGTAATATCAATAAGATTAATATCCATAGCCTTCTTTTCATAAGATTGTTCACCATTCTTATTGTTGTGTAAACTATCATTATTAAACCTATTATTGGGTCTAATGAATATCTAGAAATTTAATTTCCTACCATAACTTTCCCCAGTATTACCAACTTGTTTCAGTAGCTGAAAGAAGTTAGTGTTCAGTTTTTTAACCATTTTTAGAATGGACTCATTCTTACTTTTGGAGGTTTTAGAATTATGGACCCAGTTATTAGTACTAATGGTTGGTACTAAGGTCTCTAATCATTTACATTAGATCCATTATTATCAAGTTGATTAAATAACCCCAAATTCTGGTTAGGAGTAACATGTCTAAGAGGCAATTAATTCAGATTTGGGAGATGATTGAGAACAAGTACATTATAGTTAGTATTAGGAAAGACATTTAAGGTAGGCATATATGGATTGATATTTGGAAAAAATTAGGTAATTTTTTCCTTGAGGCGACATTCGGTCATTCATGATCACAGCTTTCACATAAGCTAAATATAGTGTGTTGATTGGACCTACAACCCTCTTGATAAATATTGAAGTCATGGGATCAAGAGCATCTTTGTAGATTTCTAAGGCCAATGCCTAATTAGGTTTATAATTATAAATGGTTTTGTTTTACACATTTTATAACATGGTATTAAAATATCTTATAATTTCATTGTCATCCCTTTTCATGGTGTTAAATTATTGATACAAGACACAAGGGTTGATGATTTTACGAAACCAGTCAATGAAGATATTATTAAACTCATCCTAGGTGTTGATACAATCATTAGGTAGGTTTAAGAACCACTCATATACAACATATTAAAATTTAAAATGGAAAAACCTACATGCTACATTCTCATGAATTACATTTAGTAATCTTAATGCAAACTTAAATGATTTAGCATATTCTTTTGTTGTTAGAATACCACCATGTCTAAAAGCTAGAAAATAAAGTTTAGGATTTTGATGGAGGTCATGAATTATGCCTTTTATGTTGATATGATAACTTCTAAACCAATCCATACCTTGATGAATTCTAAAATTAAGATTACCTTGAAGTGGTAAAGCTAGCAAAGACTTTGCGTGCCTATGTATACCTTTGTCTCTTATAGTTCTCCTATGGACATCCAACTCAAGTAGAGGCTCTCTTGTCTCTGAATATGATTTGGTATAGATTTCTAGTAGCTACAACTTGAAAAATTTGGATCATATTTGAAATATGATGTGTCAAATCAACCTTTACAAAGAATAAGACTTAGATTTGCACATTAAGCTAATTTTGCAAAGATATATGTAAATAACAACAAAGGGAATCAATGTTTTACTAAGTTAGCTTATATGTTTTTAATTATGTAAATATGGTTAACCTTTACAATTCCAATCGCATATGAACCTATATCTATGAAAGATATACCAATCTATGATCAAAACAAGCTATTCTAACCTCAAATACTATGGATTCTCAAATCTTAAGCTATCTTCACCAAAATTAAGTATTTAACCTAAAATAACTTTTATCTTTGTCTAAATGAAGCAAAAACATGGGTCAAAGACCACAAATATCAATGATCTTTATGATTTTGATAAAATAACTACACAAAAGTGTATAAATAACACCAATCATAGATCAAAACACACCAAAATTAATAGAGATTCCAAAAATTCATAAGCCCTCCTTCTAGCATTAGCAAAGCTCATCTAGTTGATGCCTCAAGGTGTATCACATGTGATTTTAGTGTTTAAATAACACTTTTCATTTTATAATTTTGAGAATTCAAAGCATGAGTAGAAGGTTTTGGTAATCTAGTTACTTGTTGTGAAATAGAGGTAGAGAAAATTAAACTAATCCACAAATTTTTATTGATTAGTGGCTGAGATCTACCTCGCTCCTTAATATTTGTTAATTTTTATGTATATATTCTAATATTAGTAATTATGATCAAATTTATACACTAAATACTAATATACATGAATATTTACACTGAGATCTGAACTAGAATGATTTGATCAAAAAAAGAAGTAAATGGAAGAGTAGGGCAAAAATAAAGTATGTTATTAATGATGTTTTCCTTAAGCACAATCACAAGGTTTTAATTTCAAATACGCATACATTTAACCAATACATAATGTAAAGTAATGAAATATCAAATCACACTATATACTGGGAAAATATCTGAGGAGAACATGAGACAATAAAAGGAAGAACTAACTTTGCCTTAAACGTTTACTAATGAATTCAAATAACGTTTACATATCCTAATGTAGAGAAAATAAAATGAATAAAATTTTAATAACATTAAACTAATATATCATTATAACAAATTATCAACATTATAGCATACACATTGAGAATTCATAAAAACCATTCAAATTCAAGACTTAAAATATGAAATTGAGAGAGAAACCATGCAATAATTGATGCCAAAAAACTTTGGCAGAATTTTAAGTATTCCTTGCTTATATTAATTGCTAAAAAGTATACAAGTTTTGGCTCAAAATTATCTCCCTTTACAAAATGGTAATACCACCTTTTATAGAAAACTCAGGTAGTATACTAGTTAGTCATAAGATTACACATATACAAAGATAAGGAGAATTGTCCTTTTTCATAGTTCTATAATAAACTTATCTTTACAAAAGAAACTGAAGTATAGGAAAATATTCTAACAAACTAGCATGTGCCTTTACAAAATAATATTCAATGTTCAAATCTTAAAATGTTTTATATAAAAGGGAATATCAATTAACTGGTGGGCCCTACACTTAAGGGCTCCCTTGTTGCTTTTGGAGAATCTCCATAGCTCTTTGGTATTTCTTATTGAAAATCTCCAAATCAATATTTTTCTTTAATATATAAACATTTTCTTAGACATCCAATTCATCTAAGTCTTTATCATTTCTTATCATGGCCTCCTTGATGCTCTTGACTTCAACAATATTTTCTTTAGTAGTAAAGATCATACCTAGGACTTGGTTGTTATCACTTCTAAAGTAGCCTTGACTTTTATTCCTCACCTCCTACATTACCAAAGTTTCTTTGTTCTTGTATTCATCATCATCAATGATGCCTAGGGAGGTAGACTTCATAGGGTTGAATAGCATGGTACCATGGAAATTCTTAATTTTGGCTATCAATTCTTAGCCATCCTTCAGGATTCTATCCAATCTCTTTGACCAAACACTTAAGCCTTGGATATTATCAATAAATATCCTATATATTTCATTCAAGTGGGCCACTATAATAGTTTTAAATCCAAGAACGTTTCCTTAATTAGTATATTGATAAGATCATTCATTTTATCCTCTACATCCTTCCATTGGGCAATCAATCCTTTAGCTATTTCAATTTGTTGGGTCAATGCATCCTTATCATCTTCATTAACTTCAAATAGTCAAACATGTCAAAGAATTATGCCTCAAGCATCTTTATTATTGCCTCAAGGACTGATAATATAGTCACTGTCTCTAGGTTATACTTTTCTTTCTCCAGGTTATGTATCTTCTTCTTCATGCCTTTAATACCTACTTTGATCTAAGTTGAATGAACATCATCTAATCCTTCTATGTCCTCCTCATGGATAGGATGCTCAAAAGGATTCTGACCTCCAATGGGGGTTAAACCAACAAAGGGGTCAACTCTTTGAAAGGTGAATTCACCACTTCCAACCATGGGCTTCTTAGTTGTCACCCTCTCTAATCTTGTTGTTTTTGGATTGAACTGCACACTATTTGATGACTCTATGAATTTAGGAGGTTTTGGGACATCCATCCATATTTTTCTTGAAGCTCTTGTAGTGTCCATTTGTGTGCCACCTAATCCTATTATGGTAACTATTTTTTCCTTCCTCTTCTTTCATAAAATCTAATATCCATGGCTTCAGTTCTTAATGAACATCAATTTGTATCAAGGCCTAAGAATGGGATGAAGTTGGAATCTTATGGATTTTCCATTAAATGAACCTTTTGGGGATAACGGGTCCATATATGGGGTATCAATCATTTAAAAATTTTACTTCATGGGTGGGTGAAGGTCAACTTTGGCTTCTTTCCCCCAACTAGGACCAATGCCAACTCTACTTTCCTTTTGTGTGGGGGTGCTATTGGAACTAGGTCCAAAGGAACCTCTTTTTCTCTATCATATTTGACTTCATCTACTTAGTTCAGAAGCTCCTCAGTTTGTTCCTCTTTATCTATCCCATAGGATTAAACAAGCACCCTAAGTATATCCTCTACTCTTTCATTAGGTTCCAAAGTAACTAGATCTATGAAATTTATAGGAGACTCTAGTATTTTAGGTGGGATTGAAGGTGATCATTCCCCAGGTCTCCCTTCTAGATTTTCTTTACCAACTCCTTATAAAACCTATGCTTGAAGCTATTTCATTTTAACATGTGGATATTATGGAGGGGGTCTTAAGGATGGCCTAGGAAATAAGTGATATTAGAGTAGCCCCATTTTCCATACCTCACTTGATGGTTTGTCATCTTTCCTAGCCAACATGGGCTCTAACTTAATGTTATGCCTTTTCAATCTAGCTAATAGCTATGAAAAAATAAAGGCTTTGATTGAGAGTGGGTCATGAACACCAGGTTGATGATCATAATATTTATTTATTACCTTGGAATTTAGATGCTTGGAAACCTATTCATTAGGGTCCCATATCCTCAATTCATCTTTCTATAGGGTGAATGATTCCATATGTATAGAAATCACATTAACATGTTCCTTATTTTTCAATATAATTCTATTGATTCTTAGAAGAAAGGGATGGATGAGGCCCTTATTCTTCCCCTTGAAAAATCCATCTATGCCATAAAGAAGTTGGTACACAATTTCTTATTTTTCTAGCTTGGTAGGCACATAGATGGGTAACATGAAGGGTTATGTCAAATTCCCTTCAATCCTCATTATTATGCAATCTTAGTACAACTAGATATCCCATATCAACTCCACATATTTCTTAACAAGGGGGCTAACCATACCCATGGGGATCCCTATGATGACATCTATTCGATTTGGATAAACACAATCATAAATGAACTATCTATTATGTCTGTATTTGAATATGTGAACCTTGAAATAATGATGGGATATAGTGAGTCTCCCATCAAGTGACCAATTCTTAATGTTTGGGATCTTGGTGGTGGTTAATAAATCATCAAGTAGATAGGACATCATGTAAAAGTGATTGTTGGTTTTCTTTTTGATGGTTGTGAATTATGACTTCAAATGAATCTTGATTATCTGACTCAATGGGGGAGTGAGTCACTTCTCAACGATGAAGTAAATGTAAGGCATCCATACTCTATCAATATGTGTAGTGGAGGAGGATCCTCATAGCCTATTCAACAATGTCTTAATTATCCAAATCCCTCCCTAAACTAGATAATTAGGATTTTCCTTTTGGGGTCCTAGATTAATTGGTTCTTTATAAGCAGCCATGGGTCTAGGATTGTGTTTAAATTATGCTCTCTAGTCCACTTTTTAATGGTTGATAGGTATATCTAGGTCTTAAATAATTTATAGTAGCTATCAAAAGTAAGATTGGAAATGTATGCTATTTTCTTAAACATACACTCGTGGACTATCCATTCTTGCTTAATTTTATAATCAATAGAAAAGGGAGTAAGGACATTAATGCAATGTAATACCTCAGGATTGGCCATAGCATAATAGAGGCTAGTCATCTAGATGGAAACCAAGTCATTATATCTCCCTAATATGGTTGTATTATTTTCTTCTTCTCTTGTAAGAGATTGCAAATCCTCAATAATCCAAAATAGTTTATACCAATTCCTATTCTCATTATTCAAAGTTGCAATATCTAGGTCCATGTCCTTAAAGATTCTTTCCTCAATATCTGAGGTCAAGTATAACTCTATTTCATCTCTTTGTTTTTGTCTATGAGATTCCATGGTTTTGTAAGTTGTAATTGCTTACCAATGAATTACAAGTAGTTTTTGGGTCAATTTTCTCTTACATAGATGCAATTGAACTCTTCTCGATCTAAATGTGACTAATCTAAGTTTGAATTAGGGATTTTATGGATGTTGGGGATTTTTTGAAGCTTAATGGTGATGTAAATTTGGACTTAGGCTCATTCATGTTCTATATTTTATTGAGACCCAAGACTTTATACCTTTGCCTTTTTTAGCACACAAAATATTTAATTTTGTCATTTTATACTTTTTTGGCACCCATGTGGCATTCATTTGACAACTTTCATGGCACTTTTCATAAATGCCTCAAGGGACTATCCATTATATTTTGAAAATCCATATTTTATTTTGCACCATCAAATCCTTATGTATTGATCAATGCAGACCATTGATCATGATTGTAGGGCTTGATAATCATTAGTTATTTTATGTCGAGCCTCAGGGTTATGCCACTTGGCACCCTCATGGGCCTTTTGGATTCTATATTTTGATTAGTGAATGAGTAATTTCCATGTGTCATTATTACAAGCCCTCATGTTTTTATTGAATAATCCTCATAAATTGTACTCCATCTGATCACCTCTTACAAGTAAGAATGAACTATTGTTCATGATCTAAATTGATGTATGTGCTTAGTCTGATGGATCAAATTTCATAGATTCATTGGGTATTTTTGTTCCATCTAATAAATCTTCATGATGAAGTGAGAGCCATTGATCCTAAAAAAAGACAAGGACTTTAATTAGCATCGAGACATATTAGGTGACTTAGGCTAAGGTTTATTCATGCTAATAAACATGAGCTAAACTTTAGGCTAAAATATTAATGCCTAATTTTATGGAATGCATATAAAAGGGACATAGGCTATATATTTTAGGCTAAGGTTTATATTGCATTAAATAAACACAACATATATTTTAGGCTAAAATATTTTATGCTAAGTTCTTATAATATGCCTAAAGGGGCCCAAATAATAAGTGGTCATAATGTTACGTTTTAACCTAGGATTTTATCAAACTAGTAAACATGATAAAAACTTAGGTTAAAATTATTTTAAACAAATATTTACGTCATAGGGACCTTAATATAAGTCTCTGGCCTAAGGTCTATTTCATTTAAACAAACACAATTGGTCCCTTAGGAAATAAACTTAGATTGAGGTTATGTGTTGATATATTTATGCCATAAGTCAGTTTTACTATTTGAATTTCAAAGATCCTAAGTGTTTGAACATCTTCTAAGGGGTCCCATTGATTTAAAATGCAACCATAGGCTTTTGAAAACATTTTGAAGGATATTATTTTCTCTAAGAAAAATAATTGATTAGCTTAAATTTAATGGTCTTGTGGTTTTCAATGACAGCCTTGTAGACATGAAGTTATGGTCATGATAACATCAAATTTAAGTTAGTGGATCATTAGGTTTGATGGGATTAATGTTGAATATCCTGTAGACATCAATGATGGCCTTGTCGATGTCAAATGATGGTTGTGAGAATGTCAAATTTAAATTAATGAAATCCCTTTGGTCCATAAATCTTGGACTTAATACACTCCATCAAATCATTCTTTATAATGAAGTGAGAGCCTTTGATTAAGATCCAAGGAGATGTGCACCACTAGTCCCTATAATACAAATGAGATCAAGTTAACTAGAGACCATGCCATAAAAATTAAAATAATATAAAAGCCTAAGTTTATAAGCATAATAAAATAGGTACCTTCAAATTTTATGGTTATAACCTAAAGTTTTAACCTAATATTTATTGCATTTAAATGAATACAATGAACCTTAGGATAAAATTCTAGGTTAAGCTCAAATTTTAATGTACAGTGCTCCTTTATTATCAAGATCTAATTTGGAGTGCCACATGGTGGTTCTGTGGGGCTCCTTGAGCTTTTGAATTTTTAGCACCATGTTATCTCCATTGGATCATTTCTATGTGAGTATCCATAGACTATTGATATTGATCCATATGCTTGCATCTGATTGGATTAAGCCTATACATTAGAAAGGGATCCATTTAAACTTGAGGTTGATCTTGTACCATCTAATCGTTAGTCTCACTAAAGCATGAACCATCGATCATGATCCTACTGATCTTATATGATTGGTCTTATATATCAAAGATCTAAGTTCATCAGGCTTCCTACGCTACATCAGATCATTCCTCATGATGAAGCAAGAGTCA
Source organism: Torreya grandis (assembly GCA_037957365.1). NCBI lineage: Eukaryota > Viridiplantae > Streptophyta > Pinopsida > Cupressales > Taxaceae > Torreya > Torreya grandis. Next base: position 52,506 of record JARHVA010008382.1, on the reverse strand, counting down.
TTATATCTTTAAAAAGTGATGTGATTTAAGTTAAGATGCAATTTAATAATAACTTAGGCTAAATTCTTAATACTAAGGGGTCATTCACTTTGATAAATATAAATGCATCCTTAGGGTTAAGAATTTAAGCTAATTTTATCAAAAGGAGGGATGATGTTAAGATAAAGTAGCGTACCGCATAAACATTATAGCACATTAGAAACATATGGAATAGAAGGGGGGAATAAAAGTGAACCAATAATGATTTTTAGGCTAAGGTTTGGTTTTGTTTTGAAATATGACCATGCCTTATTACAAAAATTAGGCTTAAGTCCAAATTTGATAAAAACATTGCCAACAAATTTGTTCCCATAAAATTTGAATTTAAATTAAAATGTCTAATCTAGGGGTTTTTAAAATATGGTTTCATGACATGAATCCATCTATAAGATTTTATAAACTAAAGGCCAATGAAATCCTGAATAGAGCTAATCTATTAGAATCCCAAAAGGATCTATAATAAACTCCATAAAACCTTCAAACTTAAGACACAAAGATCAACTATCAACAACATTAGGCATGGTTAAAGTAACACCATGAACAAATGGGATAATTTCATCAAGTGTGGATGATCTTCTTATTCTAGTAGGGTGTAAATTATCATGTGTTCAACATGAAGGTTTACAGTAATCACAAGGGCCCCTATTTTTTCAAAAATGGGGGTATGTTGACCTCAATAATAATTTGCATAATAGATAGTTATTGAAGCTCATTAGGTTTAATAATAAAATCAAATTTCATTGAAAAATAATGTAAAGAATCAAAAAGTGAAATTTGATGGCATATAGTTTCAGTTAAATGAGCGGATACGACATATATTTAATATTTTCAAAAAACTATTTTGGTTGAATGTCTCCGTTAAGTAAGGAATAAATACCATTTTTAGTTAAATATGTAGACATAATTCCAATATAAATTATTATCACGATGATATCAATAGTATTAAATGAAACACTAAAAACACAAATAAAAATAAAAATATATTTTATAAATATAAATTAAAAAGTCATTTGATCCTTTTATGATATTGAAAAATATTTTAAGGTGTATGTTACACTAGAGAAAATATATATCAAAGTTTAAAAAATAACAAATACACAACAATGAAATAAATATGAAAAATACAATTGTTAACAAGTAGAATAAAAAATTATATACCCAAAAATTGGATCACTTCAAGTAACTATGCATTTACATCGATACATAAATATCATTATGCATATTGTGTTATATATGTGAACTTTTCAATGTTTCATTTTAATTTATCAAATATAAAAATATATACATTGAAAATATAAAATCTACATTCCAAAAAATGACAATTAATATATATTAATTTCTTTTAACAAACATATTGTATTCTCTCTAAGAATTTTACAAGCATGATTAGTGAAATATTTTGATGTTTATTTTTTTTGAACTGTGATGTACCCATTTTTTCAAATATATAATCAAGCTAATATTTTGTATCATAATGAAAAATATCATAACAAAATACCATATACTATAGATAGAGCGTTGACGCTTAAAAAATTTGACAAAGAATAATGCATTCTAATGAGAAATTTTGTCAATATTTGACCATCACTCTTTTTTAGATGATGGAGGTATAAATATTTTACAATGTAATATGGTTTTGGAAAATTTCAACCTACTAATTTTTTATTTTCTCATTAAGTATGATGTTTTTAATGTTATCATGTCTCAATTTATTATGTGTTGTATATGATTTGATGTTTTCCTATATTTTACATGTTTAAATTCATATTTAATAAGTACAATAAATCTAAAATGCATTAATTTTTAACTAACTTGTTTGTTAATTAAAATATAACATTCAAATCCATAGTGAATAAATCAATAAGAATAACAATAGAGTTGATTTTCAATAATTTTAATATTTTTACTTTCTAAATATTCAAATTAGTCAAAGAAAAAACCATTTAAAACAATATCATATTTGGTGGGTCCTATATAATTACATTAACATTATAAACCTAATAGATATAAACACAAAATATTATTCTTTTATATTATTTGATCAATTATATAAATTATAAAAAAATTAGTGATATGTGTGACATAACATTCCTTCAAAATATTTTTGGGTTGAATATCAGAGTTTCATGTTAGAATTTAATTAGAATTCAAAATCTATTATCTGATATTATTATTTAAAAACAATCACTTATTATCACAAAAATTAATATTATAATAAATTAAATATATATAATTAAATATAAATATAATGATGCATTCAAGGTTTCAAAATCAATTACATAAGGTTTACCACTCGCTTTAAAATCCTTTATACTTTTAGCCACCAAAAATGTTTTTAAATAGTAAATAAAATAAAATAATACTTATAGAATTGTGATAATTATTATTGATATCTACCAAATATAAATAACACACAAGTAACTTTTAATTTTAATAAATAAGGGACAAACCTATCAATTAAATATTT
>JARHVA010008382.1:25000-45000 GCA_037957365.1 Torreya grandis | reverse complement strand
AAATCATGGTACCCTTTATTTAACCCCCTAATAGAACCTTTAAATGAAAGACCCATTTGGATTTACCTATTCTACCTCACATTTTAGTTTTGTTCTACAGCTAGGTTCAAAGCCATCTACATATCTATAGGCAGGTTTCTGTAAACACACTCAGATACTACCTATTTTTCCCATACTACCTTTTATAAAATATTTATGAATGTTGACACCTCAAAAGATTTACATAAATAAATTATTCTACAAGTCAATGACTAATATTGGTCATAACCCCTTGATTATGAAGGCATATTATTCCATTTCCATATTTTATTTTACTCAAGCCATCTAACTAAAGACTACAATAACTTAAGAACAAATAAGGAAACATCATGGTAGATAGAATTATACCTTACCTAGTTCATATTGAATTACCATACATTTAAGAGTGAATATTTTGAATCGTCTTTAGATAAGTGTGATCTTTCTACTCAAAATGAGGACCCTACAAGCTCTCCCTAAATAAAGGGTGAATCTAAGTTTGATTCATTAAATCCATTTGAGAGGGAGTTGTATTTAGTTTCAAAAAACACCACTATCTCTAAGGAGGATAATATGAAGATATAAATCTCAAGTGAATAACAAATGGATGTGTTTTGAGTAGAAGACACAACTCCAACCTTTAAATCAATCAAAATCCCCAGACCACTTGACCCTGAAAATGTAGAAGACAGTGGTGGATGGACAAAACTGTAAACGATAAAAATAGTAGAAGATTAGAAGCCCAATCTTCTAGTATGACCTTTTGGTTAGGGGGGCCTAATAAATGCATAAATTTGGTTTGATATTTGGCCCAATTGGGCTTTGTCTTATGTAAGTGTTCCTGGAAGCAATAGGATGTTTTTAGGATGCTTCTATTGTATGGTTGTGATTGATTTGGTTTCTTAGCTTGTTGTTTTTTTGTGATTATTTTCCCTACTTCAATGTTGCTAGTAGAGACATCCCACTTTAGTATGAATGTATATCTTTCCCTCATTTGTATAAGTTATGGGATCTTCAAATCCCATGATTTTCACCCAATCAAATATAAAACAATTATGAATATAAAATTAACATTATGAAATATTAATATTATATAACTATATAATTATATCTAATATAATATAATTATATATAAGATATAATATTATATAATAATTTATATTATGTAATGTAATACAAACATAATGTAATGATATTATATTATATCATAAAATAGTGAACCAAATGATTTTTAATGAAGCATCAACTAAAATCAAAGGCCTTTTTACATGGCCACATCATTATAGACACAAATAAAAATACTAAAAAAATTATTAAATTTTTTTTTACCAGAATGCAAATGCCGACATATTGCTTTTAGTCCTAATGCAAAAAAATTAAATGGGAACCCTTATCTACATGAGAATAACCTATTGAAAATTTAGAGACATCTCAAAATTTAGTCTAGAATAAAAATGGTAAGATAAGGATTTGGTATAAATAAATTCCCAAATTTACAAACCTATCCAGGCATATTCTAGAAGAAAAAATGACACTCTAGGCTAGGTGTGCTTTTGGCAGACATATATAATCATGTCAAACTCATATAATTATAAATTAAATAACTAGAAAGAAGGAATCACTAAAAATGGCCTAAATAATGATTCAATAAAGTTTAAACATGAATGTATCTGTTTCTCACCAAATGCTTTAAACTAAACTAAAAATAGCTTATCTAGATTAAAATACCAATAAATATTTTGGAGATATCGAAAATATCAAGCCAACATAAGATCTATACGCAAGAATTTTGGTAGAAATGAATTCAATGTCGTATAAGCTTGTACCAAATTATTTAAGAATAATAGAAAACATTCCACAAAATGCCTTCTCTAAAACCATCAAATAAATAATATAAAGGCCAATGCATGATTTTATCACCAAATTACTGAAGAATAAACTAGAAATACTTTCTAGCCTCAAAAGATTCTAGTGAATTCTTTTAAATATTTCCAAATCCAAGTGATCATGAGAATGATAAAATAGTGATTTGGAAAAAATAAAATCATGACCCTCCAGACCTGGACAAATTTTTTTTAAAATAGGAAATGTATTGGATAAGTAAAAATAATAATAAACAACCCATATACTCATTTCCCGAATGTATGATATTAATATGTCTTATTACATTGTGAAAGTCACAAATTAGATAATTATAAAGATAATGATCCTAATATATCTTATTCAAATATAAACCCATTATAAAAGGGAATTAATAGAGTTCTAATTATAGGAAGTTAATTATTCCATGTTGTAAAAAAGAATACCATGTAAAAATTTAAAATAGAGAGTTATATGTGTTATTTAGAGGACATATACTACCTTGATTTTATTATAACTAGGATAGTAAATTTTCCATGTAGTTTCACATTAAACTACTTCCCTAAAATATAAAACATATCTATAAATTTATTATGTTTAAAATAGCAAGTTAGTCTTTCTCTCAAGATGATATAAAAAAATTCTCTCATAGATTATATTATCCTCTCTCTCTCTCTCTCTCTCTCTCTCTCTCTCTCTCTCTCTCTCTCTCTCTCTCTCTCTCTCTCTCTCTCTCTCTCTCTCTCTCTCTCTCTCTCTCTCTCTCTCTCTCTCTCTCTCTCTCTCTCTCTATGTGTGCACATGCACATGCCTGTGTGTGTGTGTGTGTGAATGTGTGCACGCACGCGTGTGTGTGTGTAGACACACACACACACACACACACACACACACACACACACACAGAGAGAGAGAGAGAGAGAGAGAGAGAGAGAGAGAGAGAGAGAGAGAGAGAGAGAGAGAGAGAGAGAGAGAGAGAGAGAGAGAGAGAGAGACATGTATATAAATTGGTGGATGAAAATATGGATGAAAAAAATAAATGACCTAGAACATAACATAATAAATATGAAATTTCCATTGTGTAAAAATTACATATGACATTGGTTTAATTTATTCATCACTCACCCTTTTGTATCTATAAATTGGTCATTGGTAGGCCATCATATCTCCGTTGGCCACCCTCAAGCCTTGTGACGTGATTTTGAAAATTTGTGCCACATGTTATAAGCATTAAAATTTAATATATTCATCCTCAAAAATAAAATGTGGACCACTAATTAGGTATGTAATGCAATGCTCAATCTGATATGTTAACATATATCATCAAATATGTATATGTTCTATAAAAGATAGATTTCAAGTATCATTATTTTTGGTATTTTATGTTTAAAATAAAATGAATATTAATAGTAATATATTCTAATATTTTACTTATCATATTCCATACTAATATTATAGGATTATAATTATCTCATTAATTATTTTTCACTTTTCCATTCATACCTAAATGTAAGTAGCATAATTTTAAATGCAATTTGAATAATATTAAACCTTTTATTAATATTATATTCATATTTATTAATATAACAATACTAATATGGTGGAGTGTATGAGATCTAGATATGGCATGGTGTCATCTAATAATAGGGTATATATCTTCAAGGAATAAATAACATATTAGGAAATAAATCATAATGGTTCTAACATTAACAATTTGGTGGGTGCTTTAAAGTCTATGACCATGTAGGGGGATAGGTTGATCCCAAACATTCCTTGCCAATGATGTCAAGTGAGGAAGAGATTAGAGTATAATATTTTCCTTTTTAAAATCCATTTCTAAGCCTAGTAATGATGTCTATTAGTGGTTAAAACTCTTGGTCATAGATAAACAAAACACCTCTATCAACCTTAAAATGGAGAAGTTAGATATGTTGTTATCATGAGGAAATAAACCTTCAAAACATTGATTTATCTACTTCTTGAACCATTTTAGGCATACTCTCCCCATTATACATGAATTTATCACTAAGTCTAATCACCTAAAAGTGGTATTTATATTCTTAGAGTGTTTCTTGAGACAACCTATTCCTATCTTAACCCTAGACCTATCCTAGAGCCTTTATCATAGTTTTATAGACACTATGAAGACCAAATATATCCCTAATCAGAGTAAACATAGTATAAGACTTGCATTACTATATCTTGGTCCTTCATGCTTAATAACCTTCTATATGAACATTAATACCAAATTAAGGACACTAGATCCACATGTAACTACTTCCCCCAACATGACACTAGTGTCTCTTGACCTAACTCTCCTGAACGAATATATTTTCAAATGTGTACCCCTCTTAAGTTTGGGATAAAAACATTTTATTATTTCCACAAGATATGAAAAACTATAAATACATGAGTATTATACCTATATCCACTAGATGGTAAATAGATGTAAAAGGCCTATTAAAATAATAAACAAGTTGAAAAAGTCAAGGTTATTAGTCCTTATTCTACCATACTTATGTGTACTACCCTTTACAACTACCCTAAGCCACAATTTAAAAGATTTCCAATCTAAAGAACACTCAAGGAATTCAAGACCACTATAATTATAGGATTCACTCTCACTTGAACCAAGCACTAGGTGGATGAACTACATCAGTATTGATCCCTCTGAGGAATATTGGTATGTAAGCAAATCTTTTCACAATGGGGTGTTGAGGATGTCAAACCTATCCAACTAACAAATACACATTTTCATCTCATGCCATAATTATGAGTAGGGTTAGGATTTGTAACATAAATCAAATATTAAAAACACAAAATAGAGTTTCAAACTTTGTGCATAAAGGAACATACCCTAGAAACACAGGCACAAGTGCACCCAAAATTTATAAACATTCCTACAAAGAAGATAGTACAACCATTTTCAAGACATTAGAGCCACATGGCACTACTATCCAAGTGGGGAAATACTATATAAGTGGGATATAACTTAGTTATCCTATTGATGACTATAATATCTATCCATAACCCAGTTTTGACCACTCAAATCATTCATGATAGGTGTTTTCTAGATAAGTCTCTACTTGCACATTTTTATTACTATTTTTGGTAAGTCAAAGTAATTCAAATTTTATCACAAATTAGTGGTTACTTACTACATAATATTTCACCAACTTAGAGAACTCAAACCTTTTATTTGACATAGTATTTGCATAGTAAGACCCTAAAATTTTAAATCATTTGGTGAACTCAACTTACTTTTAATATTGCTTCAAACCCTAGTTTGCCTTTTCCAAAATTTTACACTAAATTAGGGTTACATCTATTTTTATAATTTTTTGGGATAACCTAGATCATTAAATTAATCTCATATTAGGTTTTAATTTATTTAAATCTAATTTAACTATTTTCTAAATAATCATAATTCACACAAAATCCTAATCTAGTTACCCTAGGGTCCACATTTCCATGATTTATGTAGTCTTAATTTCTATCTTATTACCGTGATTATCATGACAAAAACCATCTTTCACTTCATGGCACTGATCTTTTTAATTTTATTCACATGTTTATTACCAACTATTTGTAGAAAAGTATACATGTGTGCTATTCCTAGCATGGATTTGGTTAGAGCTAAGATTGTTTTGTATATTGGTCCTCCATCATGAAAGTCCAATTTTTATTTGAATCATTATTATTTGGTTCACTTTGATTTTCATCTAGTTACTAATAGATGACAAAGGGTTTATAGGGCTCTTTTAGTTCTACCTCCACCTAGACTAGTTGATTGTCTACACTCCCATCCAACCTCTACTACTAACCCATGACAAATAGTAGATCTTACGGTCTGAGTTATGACTAGGAAGAATAGGGTTCCTCCTAAGACTATATAGGAGTAATATAATCCTACCATCCCTCATCATACACAAAACACTACAATGGCACTTAGAGATTAGAAAAGATAATTTGATATAGTGGGTTAGCTAGAAAATACAACAACCAAAATATCTATATTGGAATTAATTCAAAAAGCAACAATTTTCAAAGATATTCTTTTCCAAACACTTGATCACACATTTGTTCCTCATGATATTCCACTCCATCTTATTTTGCATTTATCATGAACACTATAAAGTATGTGGAGGATGTGATATCTTTTTTCAATAAGGACTTGCCTTTAAAATTAGTATTTGATTAGAATTTCCCACTTTCATTCAAGTTGAAATTAATAACATAGCTATTAAATGAGTTCTCATTGATAGTGTCTTGAGACTGAATATATATAACCTCACATTTATAAAAACCATGATGGTTTATATAATGTATATTCAAAATACATATAATAATATTTGAGGGTATTATGACATTCCTAGATCAACATTGTGTTCAATTACATTGGATATAATAGTGGAACCAAACACCTTACCTACACAATTTTAGTTAATGCCAAATCATTTTCATTATAACTTAATACTGAAGAGACCTTGGATACATGTTACGGAGGTTGTACCTTCTATTATTCATAAATGCCTAAATTTTTTACATGATTGGTACCTATACACATGTTCAACATATAGTCAACCATTTAGATATTGTAAACTCACTTAGCTTCCTATACCAAGTATATCATTAGATGGGATGCCTCATGTTATCATTGAGTCACCACCTCACAAGATTCCTACTGAGTAGATGCATATATATGAGGTTGGGGAGTCTATAAAGACTATTCATACACCATCTTTAGAGATTTCTATAACATAGTTACCCTTATCAATGATAGAGGAATAACCTCTCATAGTATAGACATCCTCACCTAGGATAGACGATGAGATTATTACAATGTAATTACCTCTATTTTTAATTCATAAGATCCTTACATTCATAATTCTAACATAGATATTCATAATATGATCCATTTACTATAAATATTTTTGTATAAAATAGATATATTCCTAATGTGACTATAGATGAGGATTTTGATCTAACACTTTCACTTTGGCATTTTTACACCACATTGGTTATCAAGAGAGTGAGGTACAACATGATGTATATTTCCATGATTCCATTTGACATATTACACTACTATTTTTATGTGGCCACAAGGTGGCCAATAAATTATTCTTCATTTTGACTAGGGACACTCATTTACAAGTTACGCTTTGTAATACATGGTTACAAGTAATAGATGCCATAGTTGGTTGGTCAGAAAGATACTTGACATTTACTCATAATGGACACATGTCTCTCATATTACATGATGACATTTATGAGAACCAAAATTATAACATAAATACTACGTGGTCTAATGTGGTATACCCTAGGACCACATGAGAGGCATATTACATAGTTGAAAAGTACACCATTCAAATGCATAGACTCTAAAATCAAGCCAAGGATAAAGATCTAATGATACATATAGATAAGAATTATGATCATGATGATGATGATTTATTTGATTTTGGACGAACTTGGTATCTAATACTAAATGATATTCCAATATATGCACTATTTGATTATCCACATCCCATAGATGTGATCTTCGATCCATAGAGACATTACACTACTTGTATACTATTCCATTTACATTTCTAGTTTTTAATTGTACATAATTTCTTCTCTCTTACTCCTACATAGTTTATTTTTATTTACCTATACATAGCTTATATCCATAAAATACAAAAAAATATAACATGCTAAAGTATAAAAACATTCAAATGTTACTCAAAAAACACAAAATTTACAAATTGTATACATTTATATATTTACATTTCTTTTATTTATCATATAATACATATGTTATATATCTTAGTATAGTTATTTTTTATCATACATATATGATTCACTTGTTCTTATTGAGTGCTTGAATATTATTAATAAGACTCAGGTCCACTACATTTATCCATATTTTCTATCATCTACCCCTTTAGGGCATATACACTATTCTAGGTTTACTCATTTGATACATTTTCCCATTTGTGGACATCTTATGCACATCTTCCACACCAAGTTTTATCCTTACATTATATACATTTTTGTTTTTGCATTGATATATCTTGATATTGATAATTTTCACTCATGTTAAGATGTTTTTACCAACTATCACTATTTTTAGACTCATCATATGTATATACTCACATTTACACATATTTGTACTACATTAATATATACTTTCATTTCTATCTTTCATATTTTAGACTTGGTTGTATTCCATATGCTTCTTCTATTTGAGGGCATTTGAATATGCCATTGTTTTTTGGATCTATTCCACTTCTATTCATGTATACCTTGGACATGTGCCCATGTACCTTATGTTTGATTTAATAATTATGTATGAAGACATTTTAACATGTCCTTCTATATTGGTCTAGGCAAAGTTTTGTCTTTCTGGCGTATGTGGGCATTTGAACATGTCTTTGTATGTCTTATATTCTTAGATTTAGTGGCATTTTCCCATGCCCCTTGTATTATTGTCCTTTAGACTATTTTTTGATATGCTTTATTTTATGCATCATGACAATGGAACTTTTATTTTCTTCTTACACACCAATTTTTGATGCCATGCAAAAGCTCATGCATGTAACCTTCTTACTTGGGTGCTATGATGGACATCATGCCCCATCCCACTAGGTAGCTACTAAGATTTTTTGCTATACACATTAATTACATATATATTTACACCCTTGTGAAATGATAGATACAATATACATCTTAAAATACATACTTATTCTTATTTACATTTTGATGTTATGTGTACACATTGTATTGTCACATAGTTATCATATATGCTCCAATTAACACATTTTTATATCTATTTATTTTGAAGATAGTTCTTGCACAAGTTCAAAAGCTACCCTCGAAAGAGGGGGGAATTCATAGGTTTTTTCATAGGGATAAAGCTCCTACATTGAATTCATATAACATTTTCAACACATAGGCTCAGTTTCAGGAAATTAGACATAGGTAAGCACATGAAAAAATAGGGACTTAGAAAGCATTTCCGTCACCAAGATTTTAGACCAGATAAACATTATTACCTAAATTGGGAGACTAGAACCACATGTCACTATTGTATACTACATGGATATACTATCTAGTAGCCTTAGATTTAGGGTAATTTAGATTAACTAGAATAATACACCAAGTATAATACAAGTTTGGACAGATACAACTATAGGTTTGATAATTATCCTTACATTTTCCTCAAATACACTCATTTTATCTCAAATTAATATCAATTTCTTAGATTGGGGGCATCATATATGTAATGATCACTCCCACTTTTAGTTCTGATACACAAATAAAATCATTACAAATCAATAATAAATCAATATACTCAAATATCATATTAGGGGCATCTACGTGACACATTATTTCTAAATTCTTAGTGACACATAGGTTGATCTAATGGAATGGAAAAATCCATGTCATTATCTATGTTTATACAATTGAAATCATATTCCATGTTGTCACTATTTTCATGTCTTACTCCATCTGTAGTGGTTGGCATTCTTGAGTGGCCTAGAGTTGCCTAATGTACCCAAGTGGTTATGAAGTTGACATACAAAGTTAGGTATTCCTATCTAGACTTTTACAATATTTTTTACATTTTAATTTTAGATCCATGTACTACACATGGGTGGAAAAATATGGATTTATAGCCTACTTGATTTCTTGATCCCCCATGTGAGAGGTTTAGATACACTTATTGTATAATCCAATCTATCCATAGGTCATGATCCACTAATCAAGCATGGGAAATTATGGATTCAAAAATAGATTGAGTTTTTGAGCCACCCACATATGAGTATTGATCAATATATCATCTCATTCCAATCTATTCAATTATTTACTCACTATCATTCACACACCTGGGTTATCACTAGGTTCATGCATTAGTTTCTATACCCAATGAGGTGTATTCATTCCTTTCCAATTTCCTATCTATTTACTAAGATTTATTTAGTTACTACTTTATTCAACATAGTCTTTTGATTTTGATAGATCTTAAGTAAGGACTAATTTATGAACATTTCGTTATGGGTCATGGTTTGGGTCATGATTCATATACATAAACCAACTTCACATACTCAAACTCAGCTACATGGGCTTCACTTCCTAGATAAGTCCAGATATGCTTCTTTTTCCTTTGTACTACTTATTTCACTTTGATAAATTTATAGCATAAAGGGGGGAATTCAATCACATAAAAGTGGTATTTGTGTGTTAATAGTGTTTCATGAGAGAACTTATTCCTCGCTTATCCCTATACCTATCTTTGATCCTTTATCACACTTTTCTAGCCATTGTATTGACCACAAATATCCCTAGTTAGGTCAAACATAGTCTTAGACTAGCATTCCCAAATCTTGGCCCTTCATGCCCAATAACCTACAATATGGACACTAGCACCACATTAGGGACACTAGAGCCACATGGAACTAGTATTCACAACATGAAACTAGTGTCCCTTATATTAACTCTTCAGAAAAGATATATTTTAAAATTTTAACCCTTCTTAAGGTCATTTTAGGCACATTTTATTATCTACACAATATATGAAACACTATAAATATAAGACTATTAGACATATATCCATTATATGGGAAATAGAAAAAAAAGGCCTATTGAAATAAGAAATAATTTAAGTAAAATCAAAGCTATTAATCCCTATTCTACCTTAATTCTACATACTACCATCTATATCTTCCCTAATCCTAGATTTCAAATATTTCCAATCTCAAGCACACTCAAGGAATTCAATACCACTATCAATTTATCATTCACTTGCATTTTCAATGATCACTAGGTGGGAGAAATACATCAAGCTTGATCTCTACTCGAAGCATTGGTATGTAGGAAAATATCTTCATAATGAGGTGTTGAGGATTTCTAGCCTATAGTACTAATGGACACACATTTTCATCTCTTAAAATACATGCAATTAGGATTAGGGTTTTCAACATAAATAAGCTCTTACATGCACAAAATATAGTTATAGACTTCATGTGCATAATAATAAAAACCAAAAACATAGACATAGGTGCACCCAAAATTAGGAACATTCCCATATAGATGACACTAGTGCCATTTTAAGGACACTAGATCAACATAGAACTACTATCTAGGTGGGGTGATACTATCTATGTAGGGATTTGACTTATGGATCTTATAAATTACACTAAGATCTATCTGTAACCCATTTTTCATCACTTAGATATTCCATGACATGTGTTTTATATAAGAGTCTCTATTTTCACATATTTATTACTATTTTTAGAAAATCAAAGCAAGTCAAATTATGTAACAAAATAGTCTTTATTTATTGCATATTATTAGACTAATTTAGATAACTCATCCCTTTAATCTAACATAAGATTTACACTAGTAAAACCCTAAAATGTTAAATCACTGAGAAATGGCATCCATTGATGAAAGGTACTCTAAAACATTATGATGTGCGAATGGGATTTTTATTTTGATATTTGATCTCCTATAAGGTATTAATCTTATATTAAAGGATAATATTGTTAGATGAGATAATATTATTATTTTTGTTAAACATGGTATCTAACTTTTAACCCCCTCTAGGAGAATTTTAGCACTAGGCAAATCGAGGCTAGGTTACAAGACCTACATATTCAATTTTATTTAAAAATTGTTTTATTATTTTTGATAAATTAGGATTTAGATCCTAAATAATAAAGGGGTTCGATTAAGGGTTAAAATATAAACAAATGTAATAAAACACAAAGTTATATTAATTAATCAAATCAAATACATTGGGAAAGGAAATGACTTATTTAGAAAAATAGTCTAAGACAGTTGATAAAGAGGTTGAAAACTATTGCACAAGACTGGGAAGATGTCAAAAACATAAATCTATATTTTATTTTGTGAAAGGATAAGAGCACCAAAAAGTGGACACTTTGGTGTCCAATGTTGTAGTCTTGTTGTAACACTATTGTCCAAATAAATTTCTAGTTCTAGATTTTAGTACGATCTTGTTTTTGTGTCCTATAGTAATCTTTATTTCATTCTGATCACTTGTAGGTGCCACTATATAACCTATTTTATTTACAAAACCTTAAGTGTACCTACACACATGCAACAATAAACACATCAAAAGCAAAAGGTTAAAAAACTAGGTTAGGGGAAGTATGATCGCATGATCTAAGACCCTTGTTGTCTTCATCGCTACCTACATTAAGCCTCAAGATAGGGTCTCAAATCAAATGTAGTTATCCCTTAGGAAACATTCGTAATCAACATGCATGGTATATGCAAGAATGAACTCTTGCCTAGGCCCTTCTTTGATCAAGTATGCAAATCTATGTGTGATGTAGAATTATGATATATACTATTGACTGATTTTTAATTAATTAGTGTGCCAAAGTAGTAAGTGATAGGTATAAAATGGCTTGTGAAGTAATTTATATAGGAGACTTTTTAGTTCGAATTTGGGATATTTATTCTCATTAACTAACATTAAATAGGTAAAAAAAACTTAAGGGAGGAGATATGAATGGTGAGGGCCCTATTAAGTGAAGATAAATTACCATTGGGGATAAAAAATACAAATGGATAGAAGTGTTGAAAATAGGACACTTTCATGTTTGGCATTATTTTCCAATTTTGGCACTCCTATCCTATAGGCTTAGGACATGGGGGAGTAGGATTGGCATAAGGAATACTATGTGGTTGAGGTGAAATCATTGGTTAGAAGGCCTTGGATGATTGGTAATGAGTAGAACGGTGATAAAAACTAGAAACAAGACCAAAATAAGTAAAAATAAAGACATAGCTACTATAAACAAGGCTCATATTCTCTAGTTAGATTCTCTTATGAAGAGTACTATGAAAAGACATAATATGTGTGGTTACTTGACTAATTAATGGTGTATACATTTTACCCCCTTTTATTATAGTGATGCAATGAAATGAAATACTAGGGTAAAATAAAGAAGAAGAAAAATACATACCTAAACCTACTTATGTGGAGGTGAATGTACTACTAAGATCCAACTCACTTCCTAGCCAGGGAAGTGGATTAGAGAGCTAAATAGTGCCTAGAGAGAGGAGGAATCCATGGAGTGGATTCCCCCTATACTAAATCTAAATGTGGATTCCATGTATCATGGAGGAGGGAAATGCTTACCCCCTATGCTAAATTTAACTAAAGATGAGGAATGCTTAGAGGCCCAAAACTAATGTTTATCCTTTGTCCCACATAAACTCATGTAATCTAGAATGTGTATAAAAATATATATGATGTGAAGAGAAAAATCTATCATGCCCACACTCTAAATATAGAATTGAGAATTGATCAGAGGCCAACAATAAATTTATCTCCTCTATCTCACACAAACTTATATATTCTAAATCTGAGTAATACAATAGACCAACCACTACAGATGGTCATGTAGTCTAACCTAGTGATAACCTAGGTATAGCTATGTGTAATATGAAACTTTGGTCAATGTGAAACAATAGAATGGCATTTGTTGTGATTCCATCTATATAATCCTGAGTGATGAAGAACATGAACATCTATTGCATTCCCCCAAATCTGGTATGTAAGTGATGTATCTGTGTAATCTGGTAATTTGTATAACTACATGTAATATGACATGTCTTGTCATGCCTCATTTAAAAAATTAGAGACCCAAAACACCATGCTCTACACTATATCTATAGTACTCTATCTGAGTTTGTAAATTATGTCATGTTGTATGAATTTGTATGTGTGAGATGTGTAGTATGTACATGCCCCAAAATCTGGTATCTATGTTTGTATATGTACTAAAATCACTATGAATCCTTATAATCCAAACCACTATATCTATATATTCTATGTATCTAAAAATTAAAGGTGTATCTTTTTGAATGTCTTGAGTAATGTTGAGTGACCCATATAATCTGAATCATTATATATCTCAATCAATCTGAGCTGAATTTGATAATCTAAATGTTGGGTGTGTAAGAACTATGGTGTGTCCACTTATGAGAGTGGGTAGGTATGTTGGGTAAGTGTATAAAAAGTATTATTATGAATGAATCCCCCCTTTATGGGAGAGAAATAAAATTTTTGATAGATGAGGTTGAGCCAAAAGTGATAACTTAGTGGTGTAGTAATAGAAACAAGGTTGGTATGTTGTGAATAACTTGAAAGGTTGTTAGATTGTTTAGATTGTGTTGCTAAGATTGGAACATTTTTTGATTAGTGATGACCAAGGTACATGTTTGAGCATAAGAAAAATATAGAGATGTTTATTCCATAGAAGGTAGATAAGGTATTAAGAGAGTGAATCTTGAGTGATGTTGAAGGTATCATTGTCATGATCCCATGGAAGGAAATGGTTTGAAAAATGGAGCTACAAGGTTTGAGTGATGGGAAAAATGATATTTTATTTTTAATGAAAACATTTGTTAATATATAAAATTGGATTAATTCTTGATTCATTTGTGCATTGACTAGGTTGAGATATCAAGCTCTAGAGTGAGAAAAATACTTAAAAGATGAAGACCTGCTATGACCTGGTTCAAGCAACTAGTGGCCCAAGTTTAGGTTAGTGGTGATGTGACCCTAGTAAGTGGCTCAAACTCTTGGTTATTGTTAATTTTTTTGGCCTATTTTGGTGTTTTTGAGGGATTTTAGAGTAGTTTAGAAAAATATTTCTATTTATGGTGCTCTTGTCTTGTATCTATCACTCATGTCTAGGTTGCAGTGCTCTTGTCCAACACTATTATCTTATATCCAGTGTTGTTATCCTATAGGCATAATATTTCTATGATGTTATTTTATTTTTAATTTTTTTTATGTATTGGATTTTGATTTTGTATTATTGATTGATAGATGTAATATTTATAGTGTTTTTTAAGGCAAGGAATGGATGAGAGAGTTCTGCAGGGGTTAGGTAATGGAGACATTAAGGCTGCTACCATAATATACTAATGAGAGAAAAATTATAGATAGGTTGGGGTTGGGTCATGTGTGTGACCTAGGTATAGTACAGTGGGATTAATATCTAATTACTACCCTATGTGAGAGGTGGAATGAAAATACATGTACTATTTGGCTTCTTATAGGGAGATCACTATGAATTTTGATGATGTGTATCATATACTACATTTACCAATTAGTAGGTGGTGTGTGACAGTATAGGATGACATGGGTGTTCATGCAATTGATCATGCATCTTTGTATTTTGATGGTGTGCCTTCAAGTATACATTAGAAAGGTAGTGATAGTGATGTGCTATTGTTAGTCATTGTGAAGTCTAATGTTCTATGCTTGTAGAAGTGGTTGGCTATTTTTTTGGCATCTTTTATTTCTATTGATGGGAGTGGAGTATCTATTATATATAGGATACATAATATTATGCATAGTGTGGAGGTATATGACACTTTATTCTTGTGATGGAGGACTAGGCTAGCCCACCTATATAGAGATCTCTATAGGTTTACACGAGATTCATTCAGTGGTGGGTTAAGTGTGGTGACCTTATTACATTGTTGGGCCATATGAGCATAAAGTATTTTTGTAGATGATTGAATTACCAAGGGCAATGTGGGCACCTCTGTAGCCATTTGGAGAGCAATGGTTGAGCACATTGTCTATCTGATCCCATGGGATGTACTATTATAGGTGGGTTTTAGATGGATTGGTGGTTGGAGACATCATATGGAGGGATTATATAGGATTTCCTAGGTGGGTAGAGGATGGAGTAAAATTATGATACATGAGGGTCAGTTATTGGATACATGACGTTTGGGGTGGAGTATGAGTGTTTTTAGTATGTGTATTTTAATAGATAGTTTGGGGTACCATAATATGTGCCACTAGCATCATGGGTGTGGGTGAGGAGTGCACAAACATCTATGAGGGTATGAGCTCATACGAGGCCTACTAAGGCTAAGATTGTACCATTACCTTTAGATGTGAGGGATGTAATCATACATATACTAGATGTGGATGATGTTGGATTTATATATGCATATAATACAGGTGGGCTAGGAATCAATGGGATTCATTATACCCTATTGAGGTAGGGGATGATCTAGAGTATGAGGATCCTAAGCTGATCTAGATGATGGGAGGTAAGCAGTGATTATATTTGAATTATGCATAAATTTATGCTTTAGTTTGATTTAAAAGTATATATCTAACTTAGTGTCATACTTTTTGTGTGGGTTATGTGGAATGTGATTAAATGGAACACAAGATAAGGTATAAGGTGGAGATGATGATTACTAGGAGACCATAATTGAGTCAACACTCTAAGAGCTCACATGATGTGTACCTGATGATGCAGTGAGGAGGGATTTATAGAGCAAACAAAATTCATGGCCAATATATATTCCCATCAATTTGATATGGATGCTATAATGACAATTGCATATGTTAGGGCAACATGAGAGAGAGATGAGTTGAAATTTGAGATGGATAGGCATAGGATGCCTCTAACTAATTTTAGTTTTGTTAGCATGAGGATCATGGATGGGTATATAGGTATTTATAGGTGATATATAGACTTGAATGAGGAGCATGGTTGGATATTAGAGTGAGAGAGTCATTACAAGAGGTATGTAATAAATTGAGGAGGTACAGGGCCATAGAGTGCTATGGTAGATTATAGAACTAGTACTGGTGGGGAGAGTGAGACTGAAAGTGAGGGCTTGATGCCCATTCCTGATTGATTTTACTTAATACAAGTGTTTATGTTTTAAAAAATTGTTATATATATGGATACTAGTTTGATTTGGACTTGTGTGTATTATGTTATAGAATTTAGAGTGCATTGGTAAATTTGCTACAAATGGTTGATTAGAAATAGTTGATTTGGCATTGATGTTGAGGTTGCATATGTTTGGTAAAATGGTATTTGGGATATTATTTGATTTCTTTTATAGGTTCAAATGTGATGTTAATGTTTTAGTCTAAACCATATGTGAGTAAAACATTATTGTTTTGTAATTGGTAAATAGATTTGATAAAGTGAATTAGTTTATTATTGGTAAAATAGGATATTGGTAAGATCAAGATTGGGATAATTAGGTTGGACTAGTGATGGTTATTTGTAACTAAGAATGTTAGTTATTAGTATAATGGGATATAATATATCACTCTATGCATATCAGTCCCATAGCTAGTGTATCACTATCTGAACCTTAATGTCCAACTCGATAAGTTCCCATACTGCTCATGTTATTTAAGAAAATGTCATGTATCTGATATTATCTATGGTACACTAACTATAGTTGTACATGGGGACTCTATAAGATTAAATCTCAATGGATGCCCAACTAAAACTATGTGTTGTGAAGGAAGCTTATCTATCTATAATTGTAGTGGATTGCTACATGAATTAATACCCTGTAACCTCTATTTTAATCCATATGAATGAGCAATTGATTGAGATGGAACTATAACTTGTGATGGGGGCTCATATAATATCAATCATAGTGGGTCGATACATGAAATAGGTACCTAAAAACTTAGATGTATTAGATATTTATCTAGATCAATACTCTATGATGTTGATTCATCTAATCTTAACCAAAATAGGTTTTTATGTGAGATAAGAACCTAAAAAGTCTATTTTGGTTCTTCTGACTATGTTGTATATGTATATAAAAGTGCATTGTGTGCTCCATATACTATATTACTATATGTAGAGTACTCTCACTGTACTAGTTTCCAAACCCTTTGAGTAGGTGGGGTAGGAGACCTCCCATGAGGATCTATCCTAAAAATTGCATTACTCTCATGATGAGTAATTGATGATTCCTATGAAGGAATATCCTCGAATGACTCAGTCATTAATTAATTAAATCTATCAATCCATAATGGAGGATATATTAGTGCACCTAGTGTAAATATTATGATTTCATTATCAAAACATCTATTAATATAGTCCCTAAGTCTATAACAATCATTATCTATATGTCCTCAAATATGATGGTAGTTACAAAAGGGTCAATGTGGATATCTGTGTAGGAGATGTGGATCTCGATGATGAGTAGAATACAATGTGATTAATCTCCTATCTTTATTGATAATAATATGATATATGAGCTATCCCACTCTAAATCAAATTATAGTGGTGCCTTACTACTATTGTCTATAGTGCATATTATAGGTGGTGCTTTAGAAACTAGCTCTCTGTTCTTCACTAGTTGTTTTTATATTTTTTGTCTCCTATCTTGTTTTGTATATGGTGGATTTTAAGTGATAGGATCTATAGATGGAGGTAATTCTATGAAATCTATAGTAATCCAATTAACTGAATATGACTCAATCAATCCCAATTTCTTCTCCAAATCTATAAATGTATAACATAAGTGCCTAAAAGATGATTTTTTTTATATAACATATGATATAGGAGGGGTTGGTGAATCCCCTTAATAAATATATGTTGAATCTCAAAATCTATTGGTTTATAGATCAATATTAACATGTGAGTCTTGAATCATAAAATATAATCACTAACTGCCTTTGAATAATTTTGATGTAATGCAAATAGTTTCTCATATGAAACATGAGGGCCCATGTTTTCTATGTAATATCTAAGCAATAACTCCTCTAAGTCTTCATATATATTCAATGAACCAATAGGGAGTAGATGAAAGAACCAATTATATGAATTACCCACTAATGTCTACTAGAACAACTTAAGTAGAATCAAAGGACTCACATGAGATAGTGAAGCCTTTCAAAAGGCTTTAAGGTGTATAAATGGATCTCTAGTTCCATCAAATTAAGGCAATGATGGTATTTTAAAATACTTATTCAATGAAGCTTTGATGAATGTTTTGGTAATAGGGTTACCATTTAAGTTATTATCATCCATCCAATACTTATAAGCGTTGTTTTCTAAAGCAAGGAGATGTACTTGATATTATAGTTCACCAAATTCATTCATCAAATAAATAATCTCTTGGGATGGTATACTATTATCTTGAAGTGGTTAATTTAAACATTAAATTTGATCATTTATTATAGCCATGGGAATGCTACATTTAACAATTGGATATAGATAGGGGGTGTGCTCACTTGAACCTTTGTAAGAGTGGTAACTTGGACCCTAGTAGAGGGATCTGAGATACCATTCTCTTTGGGTGCAGAGTGATAAATAGGTGCTACTTTAGTAGGGGGTGTCTTGGGAGATTCATTTGTATCTTTAGTACTTAGTGAATCACATTCTAATTGAATATAAGATGTGATGTTATCATTGACATGTGCATAATTTGATATGGAATCATTTATAGAAGTAGAATATTTTTTTTGTATTGCATTATGTTTGAGAGTGAGAGAAGAGTTATAATCATGAAATTCATTTTCTTCTTCACTATATGCATAATAGACATCATTATTCCATGTATTATCACAATCATAATTTTATTCATTTGAAAGAGAAGTAGAAGTATCATTTGGATATTCACTCTCATTATCATATTCATTTTCATGTTCATTGTCATACTCATTATCACTTCCATTACTAATAGGGAGAGGGGTAAGATAAGATTTTAATTCTTTTCTAATATGCAATAAATTATCATGTGAAATTAGAATACTATGTGCATCTATATTATCCTTGAATGGAGTGCATGCATTATTCTCATTTTTAATATGAGAAGTAAGAGTAAGAGAGTTATCATTTAAACATTCTTTTGTAATTATTTGAGATGAAAAAGTAGAGATAAGAACATGAGCTTGATAATTTTAATTATGCATTAGAAATTTGATTCTATTTCATTTATATTGTTGTAATTTGAACATAAAAGTAGAAAAAGAGAGGGAGAAACTAAGTTCAAATGCAATCAAATTATCACCAATGAGAGGTTTACAAAAAAATACATGAATAATTTGTTCATTTGATGAATTTTGAATAGGACAATGAGGTGAAAAGTACCTTTCCCATTTATCATAATTATTTTATTTAGAAGAGGGAAGAAAATAGATAGGTTTGAGAGAAGAAGATGAATCTAATTTTTATTCACTATCACTTTCATAAGCATCATCATATTCATCATTACAATGATAGTAATTGTCTTCATTATAAATCAAATTATTTTCCTCATTTTTGGATAATTTTCAATTTCGCATATATGTCCATTCATTA
>JARHVA010008382.1:2500-20000 GCA_037957365.1 Torreya grandis | reverse complement strand
GGTTGGTTCTCCTATGGGTTGGTGCTCATAAATCATTGTCATATTGGTGCTCAGTAAAGGGGTTGGTGCTCCTACAAATTGGTGCTTGAAAACTTTGTAAAATTGAGTAAGTGCTCATTTATACACTTGAGATTGTTCTCCATGGTTTTTCCCACTTGAGTTTCCACATTAAAATATGGCCTCTCTCTCTCTCTCTCTCTCTATATATATATATATATATATATATATATATATATATATATATTATGTGGTGCATGTTATTGATTTTAATTTTATTACATATCTTGAATGTATGATTAAGTGGTTAAATCAAAAGGAATTTGATTAAGTAAAATATATATCCTATGCTTAACAATTGGTATCAGAGTAGTTTCCTTTGGAAAGAGCTTAATAACTTGAAGGTAGATCAAGGAAAGCATGATGGCCAAGTAACTAAGGAAGAAGAATCAAGATTTAAAATATATAGTTGAAGCTCTTAAGGAATATGTGTGTATCTTGGATTATAAGTTGGATATAGAAGCAAATGAAGATTAGATGTTTATTCATGATCTTAAGAATCAGGTAGAGGTTTCAAATTCAAGTTTAAAATCAAGAGAAGAAGAGTGTAGTCAGTTGAAAGTTGAGTTAGGTTTTTTGAAGGATAAGCTTGTGAGGTTGATAATCAAGGTTGAGAAACATCATTAAATATCAGTCTAAGGTAAGAATGATGAAATTTATAAAGGAAAATTGAAGAAGCCAATTAGGAAGCCCAATGCTTTTAGGTTTTCAAATTCTTTTCATGGCCATTGTTTTGTTTTTCATCATGTTGGTCATAGGGTAAGAGACTGTATGAGGAGAAGCAATCAGTCAAAGAGAGATCTCAGTCACATTCAAGCAAAATGTATGAGAAATTTTGTTTTCTTTTGTTGTCATTAGGTTGGACATATTACTAAATTATGTCCAAATAGAGTATAGAGATCTTAAAGGTATTTCAAAGGATACAAAACCCTTAGAAGGTATGAGAAGATCCAAATTCAAGTTTGGAGACATAAGAGAGTAAAGGTTGATCAAGTTGAGTTTAAGAGTGAGAATAAATTACTTTATAAAGTGGATAATGAACTGGATAGGAAGGAATGTGAATAATCTCTTGTTACAATTAAGCATGATCCTTGTCAAGAAAATATAGTTACAAGAGTTGAGAAGATTGAGGTTATTGAGTCAAAGAAGCTAGACATACTTAAATAGATTGTAAGAGAAAGACACAAGAAGATTAAGGAAGTAATAAAGGAGATGTGGGAATCTCCTAAGATTATGTTCTAGGACCTTTTGTGTGGGGTGTCTCCTCTATGATTCAAGGAGACATTTTCAAGAAAAATTGAATAATGGTGGATGCTATTGGGTCTTGGATATGTTGCATGACAAGAAGGTTAGTTGATAGATTAATTTGTATATTAGTTGAGGGAGGATAAGTGTAAGCTACAGGTACAAGAAAAAGTACATGGAATATGTATAGAAATAGGTACAAGAACAATTTCAAGAAATAGGATGTTATAGTAAGGGGGATTTACTATATATTTTTAGGTGGTTTAGTTTATAGGTCTCAATTTTAGGTTGGCATGTGTAGTACAAGTTTTCATAATTAGTGACAGTTTTAGGTTACCATCAAAGACAAAAGGGGAGATTTTTTGAAATATTATCATTGATGTCAAATTAGAATTTAATGTCTAAAGGTGTTTTTTAATGTTTATATCTTGGCTAAAAGTGTTTTAATATTAATTAAATATTAAGGAATATATTTTTTGTTGCATAAAGACAAAAGAGGACCCATGAGGAAGTCAAAGAGTCATCACTAAAGACAAAAGAGGAAAGGATGCATTTCTCCATGAAGGGTCACCTTAAGGAATCTAAAGAGTCATCACTAAAGACAAAAGAGAAAAAGGAATCATTTCTCCATGAAGGGTTTATTTGAGGAATTTGAAGAGTCACTAGGTAAAGACAAAGAAAGAATTCAAAGGGTCATGCAACGGTGAATGGTAAAGGTTATTTGGAAAGATATAAAAGGAGGCTTGGGAAGCCATTTTGTATTATGGAAGCAAATAATTTTATCTAGCTAAGAAAAGTAGAGGAGAGTAGAGAAATGAGAAGAGATATAGTAGTGTGCTATTATTTGTTGAGAAAGCAACATTGAGAGATAGTGGGTTTTTATACACAAAGGGGTTGGTGCTCATGAATCATTGTTGTGTTGGTGCTCAACAAAGGGGTTGGTGTTCCTAAAATTTGGTTCTTGTAAAATTTGTAAACTTGAGTTGGTTCTCATTTATATACTTGATATTATTCTTTGTGATTTTTTCCAGTTTGAGTTTCCATGTTAAAATTCTCTCTCTCTCTCTCTCTCTCTCTCTCTCTCTCTCTCTCTCTCTCTCTCTCTCTCTCTCTCTCTCTCTCTCTCTCTCTCTCTCTCTATTATGTGGTGCATGTTATTGCTTTCAGTTTTATTACATATATTGAATGTATGATTAAGTGGTTAAATCAAAATAAATTTGATTAAGTAAAATATATATCCCATGATTACAAATATAATACATTTCACACAATAAAAAAAACTACATAGGTTAGTCATTACCCTTAACGACCAAAACCACCATTAGGGCTAATAGAGGCCTAATGCCATTAGGTCTTCACAATCACACGTTACCACTCTGACCCTTGGAACATTTTGAGAATTTAGAAACATATGAAAAAATTCAAATAAACCTAAAATTTACCCTTTATTTCATATATTTATGTGAATACCACCTGTTAGTTCAATTTACCACTTTAACCACGTCATTAGGCTTACTTGCCATTAGGTTTGTACACTTAGAAAAAAGATACCTTGAATATCTAGAGTATATAGTAAATTTAATCAAGAAACCATACCATTATAAAAAATTGATATAACCTCAATTTATTTTTTTTATCACCATTTAAATTTAACATCACCAAGAAGTGCATAAGACCTAAAACTAACAACTTTTATATGCTCTCTCAGAACTATTTGACTGCTTCAAAAAAATATCATAAACAAATGAATCTCCACTCTTTAAAAAGGAAAAAAAAATTACCTTAAATTATTTATCATTAAACTTATAGACCTATATAATATATTAATATGAATTATATCCTTCAACACTATCCAAAACATCCCAAACTCATCTCTTGTAGATGACCACCCAAAACTATCAACAAACCTATTAACACAATCATGATGAATGCTTATTTTAAAACTTGTAAGAGAAATTAAATGAATTATTATTCAACTTAATATATCTTATTATATATATATATATATATATATAATATAATATAATAGATATATTATTAATTCTAGGATCAACCATTGGTCTTATAGACCAATTTGTTAAGCTACTCTCTCATAATCCTTACACAGTTAGACAAGCCATTTTGTCTTTCACATTGTGACTCTTTAAAGTTATTATAAATATTAATAAAGAATTTATAGGTCAAATGGGTCTTAAAAAAACATAATATTTATGATATTCTTAAACTAAGTCCAAATATCCTCCATCTCACCATTATCACTCACTTACTCAGGACTATCATTCTACCTAGTGAAATAGTCATGGTGAACATGACTTGTACCACCTTAGGGAAATAAAAAAAGATATTTAAAGGAAATAATGTGATCATATGATATACCTAGATCTAATTATTATATCCAAATCATATTCCAAAACATAAACATTGTTCTTGGAGACCAATCTCACTATCCTAAGTTTTACTGTCACATCTTCTCTAGAGAGGTCATCTTGTGAACACCATTTTCAAAATTTTTAATAAATTTAAAAATATATAATAAAAATTAATTTTATATATTTATATTTAATAACAACTTAAATAAATTGTATTAATTCCTAATCCATTGTAACTCATCCCTAAACACATTCGTACTCTAACTGGCTTTTCTCACTGTCTTCACTCTTAGTCAGTTTAGCGATAGTCCAAATTAAATGAAAATATGAATATCACATAGGATATAAGTTTAAAAATTAAAACCATGAAAAAAAAACACAAATATCAAGATTAAACCTCCATTTCTTTTCATCCTTTGACCTGGTCAACCCTTCCTATTATATCAAATTTCTGGTAAACAAGGGTTTTTCTATAGGTTATACTGACTATCTTGACAAACCACTAATACCTAGGGATGAATAAAGGAGTCCCATAAATGATAAAAAAATCAAAATATCATTACCAATCCATTATAAGTACTTGAAAACAAAATATTCCTTATCAAGTAATTATGAGGGCTTAATGAGGGGTTTAGACTAGTTCTAGTGTTAGCAATCATTCATATAATATTTCACCTAAAATTAAAAACGAATGCCTAGATATTTTATCTAGGACCCTTCCACACATATCATTAGAGATAGGACACCATGCAATGTTTACACATGCCAATAAGCACCAAAAGTTCCTTCTCAGGTCTACAAGTCTGTTATCTGTATACATAAAAGAACTTCAAATTCATTTTCTTTATTAATAAATAAAATAAGGAACAAAAACATTGTAAAATAAATCTAAAAAACCTATTACACATTTGGAAAATCTCACATAATATCTATGCACCTTGGGAACTCAACTTGACACCTTATTAGGCCTCACTAGGTTTCATTACACATAAAGCCAAGGACTTCTAGTTACATGTTAGACTTTGAATATAAATTGAAACCTATTTAGGTGATCTAAAAACTTCATAACCATGTCATTCATCCCCATACAATGATTACACAAGCTCAAAATCCTCCAAACCTGATCATGATGCCTCATCATGTTACTTGGGGTCTAAAAACAAGGTCTATGAGAAGACCACCAATGAACTACTTACCCTTTTGGCTCATTTTGAGAGTCATGAAACTGATTGAAAACATTTATTTTATTCTATTATTACTATATCATACACCTTAAATATCATACACATCCATATAATCATCACCATGCTTCATCATGTCTCAATCATACTCAAAGACTAGTCCATCTCATAGACCTACTATGCATCATACTATTGGATCATAATAACTCATAATTATTTTAACATAAATTATAGGATTAAAAAAAATACATCAATGAAAAAATATAACAATCTCCCCCTTTTTCATTGATGGAAAAAACACATCAAGCTAACTATCCTTTCAATAGAGAACTTCTCCATCAATCTGATCTCTTTCCCCCTTTGACATTAATGATACAGGGTCTCTACAACTAGCACAAGGTCATATAAATATAATACACTGATCCTTGGACCTGATAATTTCATATAATGATCAAAATGCCCCTCTATCCATAAATACTTATCTTTAAGCTTCCTTAGAGACTTGAGTTAGCTCCCCTTAACTCTATTCTCCGCCCAAATCATGTCATTTAAAACCATAAACCAACTATTTATAAAAAATACATTAGTCATTTTATTTGTTACCTTATGAAATATCCATAGGTCTAAAATATACTCCACAAGCCATTAGGTCTTGACTCAGCTCATTGAACCTTCAACAAATCATCTCAACCAACTAGGTCGACATACAACTTTATGAGCATTATATAATGATTTCTTCATCTAAGCATAATCTTCATCAGGTATATTAAATAAATAATATATTATTATATTATTATATTATACTCTTCAAATTCCAAAATTCAACACTTTCAAGTCATCTTATCACAACATCCTTGCCATACTCTACTCACTAGGTCTGTGAGACCTTGTCTGTTACAACAAATTTTTGTTATACTTTTTCATATCCATTATTTACCATAGATATTGTACACTACGTCCATATGGTAATAAAAAGAGTTTATTTATGAACAATTATATACTATTTATGTTTAATAATCCATCATAGCTTGAATAAACTCATAACACCCTTCTTGGTGCACTCTGCCTACTAAGTCAACAACTCACTATGAAGGACTAATGTGACCTTCTTAATGGCACTTACATATTGTAACATTAAAAAATGTCCCTTTATATAATTATGATGTCTCCTTGATATAAAATAAACATTATATTAAATGACACAAACTCAAAGGAATACTACAATTATCTTCTTTCAAGTTTACAAGATTCATGTGATGTTATAGGACAACTATTACTTCCAGAACTTTATGAACATTCTCAGGGGAAATTTTTTTGTTATATCACTCTTATAACATGACAAGACCTTGTATAATATGATAAAACAATATATACATTTAATATCATTGGTATTTTAGACTAATATTAAACTCTTACTCCATTAGTTCTATCATTGGCTTCTTACACATCACCTGGAGCTTACACATGCACTACATGCATGATGTCTTCTGAAGGAAACCTTCAACTCATTCCATATAGTTTTAATTGAAATTCATAGTCCATACCAAAGTCATTTTACCTTGTGAACACACATATTATGATTTACAAGCACATGAAGACTAGGAACTCTCATATTTTTACCTTTTGAGATAGACCTTCTCATCTAGGATCAATTCCACCATACACAAAGCATTTATAGATGCTATATGACCTCAAGAACATCAAAAAATTATTAAACTCACCTTTAGTGACCAAAAACACTAAAAAACTCACAAATATACCCATGTCTATCACTATCAATGAATAGTTAAATTTGAATCATAATAAATGCATTTCTACATAATTTTGCAACAAACTACCACCTAAAGGATGATATTCATGGAGTCTACTTCAACTCTAATTTTTACTCTAAATTTATTTGACCAATATCCTACCTTATATAAAAACTTATTTTCTCTTAGGTCCTCATTTCATACATAGTCATTTGAAATCCAACATTCATATTTTTTAACTCCAACAGTTATTTCCTGTAGCTTAAAATTGATATCATTCTGCACTTCATAGATTGCTAGATGATAGTTATAATATTATATCTTAAAGAGATCAACCCCTCTTGACATAAAAATTGTAGTTCATCTTTAGGGAACTATTTAAATCATCTCCATTTTTTAGTTTTACAATGTATGAAATTTTGATTACTTGTAATTAATGAAAAAGTCTTTGTAGTGCATTCATACCTGTATGATGGTCTATGATGGTTTGGTCCTTCTTAGGGTAGAGGATGTGTGTTTCTATCTCTAAATAATCAAATTACACACCAAAACTTCACCAAGACATTTATGGGTGCCTCAAAACCTCTCATTTATCCTCACTAACTTGAACACATTCCATATACTCTCCAAAATATCATTTGAAACAATACAACCTTGCCAAAGCATATGGGGCACCCTCATATTATCCTATATCACCTAAACGCTTTACAAACACTCTTTTCACCATTTGAAATGATCATAGACAAACTTGGTGAAAATTTTTAAGACAAATTTAATAAGGTCACCAAAACATCACACCAACTTACATCCTTCCATATTTCCCATAATGCTTCAATGGATCTAGCAAAATCTGTGACTAGGTCTAGGTGTAGACCTAAACCAAGCAAAAATCTTCCCTATACCATGCTAATTGACCATGTAGACCACCTTTAATGAGTTATTTAAACCAAAAAAAAATCATGTATTCAATGTTAGTGGGTTTTATTTTTGAATTTTCTTCAATATAGTCATTCCTTTTCTTAGTCAATCTTGCCAGTACAATCATGCAGTCCTCTATACAAACCTCAATCATGACCTTCACAAGTTTAGCCATGTTATTCTTCTAGGATCACCTTCATGATGTAAAACCTATTTTCAAGGACATGATATGATAAAAATTATTGAAATAATAACTTGTGAGAGGGGGGGATTTAATTAGAGTGAAGACTTTTCATTCAAATCCATACTACATTCATTAACTTTTTAAATCAATAAACTGATCAAGCAATTCATAGAGAATCAATAACATATACAAGAAGCAAGATAAAAACATATGAACACAATATACATGTTAAAAAAACTAATTCATAATAAATCCCATTAAATAAACACTTGGACAACTATCATAGAAGTAATGGATCAATATTTAGTGAGGCACTAACCCCATAAGGAGCACCAACCCCTCACTAGTCAAGCACCAACTTAACTAGTCCTTTAAAAAGATCCACTTTAAGGAGGATCTAATCCCATAAATTACTTGGAACCAACCCAAAAACTTCAATTACACCTATAAAATCCCCAAAATACAAGTAAACTCACACTATCTCTTTACTAAGCACCAACTCAGCCAAGATAAGCTTGATCACCTCAAGACACCTTGTTGCTCAATCCACGAATGGTGACCTCTTCTTTAGATACATATATTCTATATCTATATTAAAATATATATAATACACTATTAAAACATATATAATTAATATATAATGGTGTCTCAATAGAAAATTAATTCATTGATCTCTTCTCAACCTTATACACCTTTCAAATAACCTTCTAGTCTCACTCACTTAATGCCTATTACTAGGATCATTATGTCAAATGACATTATGATCACAATAATAAATCATATTATATTTTTAATTATTATCCTATAATCATAAATAGTGTTATCCATGACCTCCTTCTACTCCTCAAGGTGATATTTTTCTTGTTTATATTCTCATCTAATAAAACTAGCTGAAATAGGCCTATTATCCCTAGTATTTATACGTGACTCTTGATCTCACCCATATTGGTAAGAAAAAACAATTAAAAACTTATATTATAATTTTAATTAGTAATATAATATTTTTCACACATTAATAAAACACTACATATGTTGGTCATTACCCTTAAGAGCCAAAACCACCATTAGGACTAATAGAGACCTAATGCAATTAGGTCTTCACAATCACATGTTACCACTCTGACCCATTAGTACATTTTTAGTATTAAAAAATGTAATAAAAAAATTCACATACACTTCCAATGGACACTTTATAACATCCATTTATGTCCATACCACCTGTTAGTTTAATTTGCCACTTGAACTGCATCATTAGGCCTACTTGCCATTAGGTCTGTACCCACAGAAAAGTTTGCCTTGAATATCTAGATCATATAGTAAATTTACCCAAAAAATGAAAAATTAAAACACATGGATAAAATAATAATAAAATTTTGGTCATCACCATGTCCATTTAACATAAGCAAACAATTCATAAGACCTTAAACTAACAACTTTTATATGCTTACTCAGAATTGTCTAACTACTACTACAAAATACAGTCATAAACAAATGATTTTCCACTCTTTAAAATGGAAAAAAAATAATATAAATTAATTATCATGAACCTTATATAATTATATAATATATTAATATGAATTATATCCTTCAACACTATAAAAAAAACATCACAAACTCATCTCTTCTAGATGACTACCCTAAACTCCCAACAAGCTTGTCAACATAGTCATGATGAATGATGTTTGTAGCACTTGTAAGAGAAATTAAATTATTTATTATTAACATTAATATATAATATTGGATATATATAACATCATAAAATATATATTATTTATTTTTGGATCAAACATTGGTCTTACAGACGAATTTGTTAAGCTACTCTCTCACAATCCTTACACATTTAAACAAGTCATTTCGTATTTTACATTGAAAAACCTTAAATTTATTGTAAATATTAATAAAAAATGTATAGTTATAATATTTCCTATAAAAAAACATTATAATTATTATATGATTCACCTAAGTGCAAATATTCTCCATCTCACCATTCTCACTCATTTACTCAACACTATCATTTTACCTAGTGAACCAGTCATGATGAACATGACTTCCAACACCTATAGGGATGTAAAAAACATATTTAAAATATATAAAATTATACTATAAAATAATTATATCTACCTCAAATATCCATATCATAGACTCAAAGATAAAAATTGGTCTTGCAGACCAATCTCACCATCCTGGGTTTCACTGTCACATCTTCTCTAGAGAGGCCACCTTGTGAACACCATTTGCAACATTTTAAATGAATTTAAAACCATATATTAAAAAATAACATTATTTATAAGTATTTAATAAAATAATAATAATAATAATAATAATAATAATAATAATAATAATAATAATAATAATAATAATAATAATAATAATAATAATAATAATAATAATAATAATAATATTCATTCTTAGTCCACTGTAACTCATCCTTAAACACATTCTTTCTCTGATTAGTTTTTCTCACTATCTTCACTCTTAGTCAGTTTAGTGATAGGTCAAATTGAGTGAAAAAATTGATTTTAACATAATATATAACATTAAAAATTAACACCATGGAAAACAAACACTAGTATTGAGATTCAACCTCCATTTATTTACATCCTTTGACCTAGTCAACCCTTCTTGTTATATTAAATTTTTGAGAGATAATGGGTTTTCTATAGGTTCCACTCATTGTCCTAAAAAACAAATACCACATGGATATTCTTGGAGGATTCCTATATATTATACAAACATAAAAATAGACTTATCAATCCATTTTGGGAACTTAAACCCAAAATCTTCCTTATTGGGTGATTATGAGGGTTTAATGAGTGTTTTGGACTAGTTATGGTGTTAGCAATTGTTCAAATAGTATTTACCCTAAAATTCCAAAATAATGCCTATAAATATTATCTAGGACCTTCCCCATCTCTCCTCCGATATTCAAGACAACATGAGATTTTTACACATACCATTGAGAATCAAAATTTCCTTCTCATTTCTATAACTCTTTAATCTGCATACATAAGATACCTTCAAACTCATTTTCGTAATTTTTACTTCAAATCAAGACCTTATAAATGGTCATAAACCTTTTAAACCTATGGAAAATATTACATGAGCTCTAGGCACCTTTGGAACTTAACTTGACACCTTATTGGGACTCAATATGTCTCTTTGCACATTAGGCCTAAGACTGCTAGTTACATGTTAGACCTTGAATATACATTAAAACATATTTTAGTGATATGAACATATAATACCATGCTTTAAAAATATAAAAATCCTCAAAAATTGATCATGATGCCTCATCATGCTACTTAGGGTCTTAAGACATTGTCTATGAGAAGACCACTAGTGAAGGACATACCCCTTTGGCTTATTTTGAGAGTTATGAGACTGAATCAATACATTTATTGTATTATATCAGCATGGTATTGTACACCTTCAAGATCATACACATCCATGGCATCATCACCATGCCTTAATCATATTCAAGGATTAGTCCATCTCACATACCTACTATGCATCATATCATTGAATCACAATACCTCATTCTTCTTTTGATATCAATGACAGGATCAACCACATGACATTAATGACAACTTGCAACAAATTACCATATTTTAATAATCTAAAATCACATAATTTTTTTATCCTATTAGAGTTTCTAAATGGAGAATAATTTAAGATAAATTTTTGAACCCATACATTGCTCGAACTATGCCATGCATAGGGTTTCATCCTTCTAAAGTTTCATATTTCAACTTTATGGTTTCTTAGACATGATTTTTTTCATTAATGTTCCCTTTGATTTTTAGGGTTCATCCTTTTACTTGTATTAATTTGTGTTATAGGAATACATCAACTTTGAATGAATAAACATCCCAAAAATAATAACCACTTTTCTACTATGAATTCATCTATCTTTTATTCCACCTTTACTCAAAGCGGTGATATCTACTTTACATCCATGGTGGTCTATGCTACCACTATCCCATAAAGGTATGGGGAATATAAGAAATTTCCATGATATTATTAGTATCATGTCTAACATGGTTATGAAATGTCCAACTCAATTCATTCAAAATCATATTTAAGATTTGACTATTAATACTTAAACATTTGATAGCAAAAGTAATTATAGAACCAATGACAAAATATTAACCCACCATAATTTTGGGATAATATATTAACATAAATTGGGATACACAATAAAGAAATAAATAAAATATGAATAAATTATTAGTTCACCTAATTTAATAACCCCACATAAAATGTAACAATGCCTTGGATACATATATGATTATAAAATTCATAATGAAATTAAAAATTCCAAAAACACATACTCATAGACATTTCCTAAAATCATCAAAAGAACCACTTATCAGGATCAAAGCATAATAATGTGTCTCATTTTATAACATAAATAGGTCACATACCCTTTCAATATCACCTCAAAACATATTTAGTTCGGTTAATTGATATCAATCAAACACATGCATTTTATCTTATATATACAAAGATGTAGTGCTTATACATTTTCTATTTTTTTAAAATCATTAAGTATTTATTAGTACTTATTTTTGAATTTGTTTGTTATCCCAGTAGGACACAATAATATTTTGATACACATATGTCTAAAAATCCAAAATATTACTCTATTTTGGATGCTTCCCTCAGGAGATACATACAAAATAATGTGGGTTCAAAATACAATGGGGTAATATAATGCACTAGTTATCAATGTGGTGATCTCAACCAAGTTCATGAAATGAATCACTCCTGATGATAAATTAGCTAAAAATGTTTACAATAAATAATTATTTCATGAATTATATGGCTATATATAATTTTTAAAAATAAAATAATACATTAATACTAAACTAGATCATGGGCTATAAAAACTATTCAACATAATCTCAATAGATGTGATAGTGGGACAAAAGATAGTGCATTCCCTATTTAAAGTCACATTTCATGATACACATTCAAACATAATATTTTGCCAACCTTGGATACATAATATGAAATAAATACCATCTACATTAAATATGTGTGTTAAGTTTACACATAAATGACATTTATATACATATCTGACAAAGAATGATCTTTTCAGGTATAATACTTTACCACCATTTTTCAGTTTGCCTAGTAAGATGGTTTATAATAAGAGTATTTTTATATATTACCACCACCTCCTCTATATTATTATATAATCTACTAAAGTTTAACCTTATCACTCTTTCCCTTACATGAGAGCTTGATATGAAAAATTATATACTAAAGAACTGTGATAGTAATGCATATTATGACTATAATTAATTTGTGGGAGAATCTAAAAATAAATGCTCAAATTGATATATAAATTATAATATCTTATTAAAAATATTTTTTTTAAGATCAAGACACATATATAATTCAATATTATATTTTGAATGATAATAAGAATTTATAGCCTATCACAATTACTAAAAGCACTGGACATACACATGAATAATTAAGCATGATGGTGATGAGGGGTACCACATTAGATTATAATTGTAAAGATTCATATTAAAATTATTTGATACCTATTCAACTACATTATATATATATGATAGACTCCACCAATACAATTATACATTGGTACCATCAAATACATCAGCTCGGTATGAGATATTTTAGTTGGTTGCTACACATACCATTGAACATAAATTTTTTATGATTCTTTTTTAGATCATCATTTGATATCATTTTATCTTATAGATATGGGTTTCCCTCAATCATTTTTATATTCTTGGATTTATCTTCTACATGACCTTTTTATTCTTGCTTGCTTACCTAATCTTAATAATCCAAAATAATGTTCTTATATTTTTATATCTTTAATGGCATAACTTGCATGCACAGTCTATAAAAAACATATTTTACTTCATGATAATTTATAGTAACCTATTTCATACTTTGCATACATAATATAACCTACTACCAACATTTTTCACAATTATCTCCATTTTTGAGTCAACAAATCCATAATATATATTGAATGTGATAACTATCATACAAAATGAATTTAAAAATATATATTATGAAATGAATATTTAAATTCATTCTTCTAAACCCCCTCCACCTCTCATATATATTTGATCCATGATGTTAGACATTAGAGTGAGGGCATATTATTTGTTTTCACTTCTTACACATTATCATGATATAAAATTTAGTGCACACTATGTTATGACACATAGTTTACATGGTTTGTATCCCTCCCATTATTATATTTTATAAATCATTATCCCTTGATTGTGATTGAATAATTTCAAATATTTGGAAAATATAAAAAACTAAATAATTTAAAATTTTGAATGCATTTAAATTTAAAAAAAATCAAAATCAATACCTCAACATGGAATGCTTACTAAATTAAGCTAACTAAATATATTATTTATAGCATGTTTTGTATATAGCATATTATTTTCATACCCACATTCATTTCATATTATATGAGTGTGTTTTAGGACATAAATTTTACACATGGACATATCAATGTTGGAAATTACTCTATCCAGTGACCATGCTAGTACGAGGGGCATCTTATTCCATAATTTTTTATATCATAGGAAATATCTTTATATGCCCTATTGAAATATCTATAATACTTATGTACCTATTGTGAGTCACTCAAATATTATACACAATTACATGGATATGTCATTTTATTAGGATGTGAAAATCATACATATTGATGTTATAGATTAATCTTTACTTGTTTTATGCTCAATCTATATTGTTTCTGTCGCATCTTGATTTCACCCTATGTTTTTACCTTTAAATCTATGGATTTGAAATTGGTTATAATGATTATTATGTTGTGAGACATTTTTTATTATTTTCTTTAAATTGTGTCATTAATTCATCTTTCAATAGGAAATTAAAAAAAGTATAAATGTTATATTTAATTTGTCAAAATTAAGATTTATTATAATCTTAAATTGTTTAATTAATGTATTAGATAATAATTGATTTATGATATTTAACATATTTATTATATTAATTAAATGTGGTTAAATCCTAATTAAACACTAGGATGAACATATAATTTAAATATTAATAATAATTGATTATTATAATGCTTGAAGTATTATGATGACTTTATTTGAAAAAGAGAAGTTGAGTTACATCATTATTAACATGGAAAAATCAAGAGTGATAAATGGAGATTTTAACAGATAATTATTTGTGGGACTTCTAGTTAATTATGGGGAATAAAGATTATAGGGAATTTTAACTAATAATTACTAATGATCTTCTAATTATTTATGGGGAACAAAGCCTATAACTTTGGTTTAAAGTGGCATGAAAAAGGGAAATGGGAAGTAAAAAAAGTATTAAGGAAAGAAAAAGAGAAGGATTTACATACACGAGAAGACACAAAAGATAGATGGGAAAGGGAAGTAGAAATTGAAAGAAAAGAAGGCTTTAGGAAGCAAGAAGGGGAAAATTGGTCATTAAAAAAAAAACCCATACCAGGTAGGTACTATAATTATTTAATGAAATATTTTGTATTGAAAGAATTAGAGATTATAGATTTAATATATATTTACATAGTATTTCTTTTACAATATAAAAAAATCTATAAGAAACCTTACCAAAAGCCTATGGAAATTATATACTGTAGTCTCTCCCTATTTATATTTCCTTACCTCTCTTCTTCTCTATCATACTAGTTCCTTCAATTTAAAATGAATGTTTTCAACAAACCCAAAACTTTCCCTTTACCTAAATACTCTTCAAATTATTTTTACCTCTCACACATTAAATATATTTTAATGTATTTGTAAGATATATTTATTTCATTTCTCATTACCCCTTTTCTCTCATTACTTCATTGCCTTCATGCAATAATTGTTACCAACATCCTTGGATCAAATCTTCCACAATAGCCTTTTGACTAGGAGTATTGATGTTGTTACCATATAAATTATTTATAAACAATAGCTATTTCCTCCTTTTGGAATTATTGCTATTATATTATCATGGTTTGAAAAACTCTAGAAGAAGTCTGGGTGTCTATCAAAAATAGTATTTTACTATATCAAGTTCTATGATTTTCTTTTCTTTAATTCAACCAAGATCAAGATTGGCAATTCAAGATCAAGATTTGTACTTTCTTGGTAAATAAGCATTACCATGCAATAAAATTGTATATATCAAATACCACATTGTATTACAATAATCTTACAATTAAAGACTTGGGATAATATTTGAGAAAACAAGATTAATATGCATATAAATCTCTACCAAAATAAAAACATAATCTCCCCACTAAAATAAATTAATAACCAAATATCTTTCCACCAACCATATGATTCTTTGCAAGTGGGGAAAATAAAAAAGAGTTTAACTTATGATATTAAAGAATTAAAATATTTCCATGACTTTTTTTTCAACAAACCTCCAAGAAGTCAACACCACATTTCATTGGTGGAATAAAGACTTGGATTTAAAAGAAAACATGCAACCATAATTATCTTAAATAACCCATGATTAAACTACCACATCAATTCTTTAAAAGAATCTTTATATATTTTTGATAATATAAGAATGGTAGGATTCTTGATTTATGGGATAAAGAATTAGAATAAAAGAATAGTTATATATTTTTGATAATATATGAATGGTAGGATTCTCGATTTATGGGATAAAAAATTAAAAAATATATCCCACGACTATTTTAAATAACTATCCACATAGGAGTGGGAATAGTATATTTTTGAGAGTAAAATATGTAATGGGAGATTTTAAAAAAATACTATTAAATAAGATATTAATTAATTAAATATATATCCCATGGTAAAACAAAAATACAATTAAATGGGATATTAATTAATTATCCCAAACCACATGAAGAGTGAAAATCCTCTAGATAATAGTGGGAGACCCAAATTTTAGTTGGTTTAAATATTTATATGTTTAAATACTTAATAAATATGGTTTGAAATTTATATGCATAAATATATAATTAATATGGTTCTCATATAACATATATAGTTGATATATAATCAATATTATTATTCATTTAATTAAGTTAGAAATTTAAGAGAATGTAAATTATATAATATTAAACACTATATTATACGGATTAATATATAATCAAAAAATTATAGAAGTGTGATTCTTTGATATAATTATAACAAGGATTTTACATCTTAAAAACCATATCATTAATGGAATTTGTTGAGATAGATATAAATTAATTTCCTTATGTCATGAAAGTTGGTTGTCGGTATTATTAAAAAACTCATAAATAAATTGTTCAGGGGTAGGGGAAATCATATCATTTTTTAATATTCAAGGTGTTTCTTTATAGATGTAATGAAAATATTATAAAGCTTATAAAGAAACTATTAGAATATTTTTTAAAATGATGATTTGTGGTAATACATATTTTATGTTATCTCAAAATTATGGTAAAAGGATAATTAGAGCCTTTAAGTAATTTTGATAGTTTTAAAAGAAGTCAACTTGACCATTATAGGAAATGCTAGAAAGATATTTGTTTTTTAGATGTACTTCTTCTATTTAAATAATTAAATTATGCTTTATCTCGTATAGACAAGATAATATATACTTTTGTTGTCATAATTAGTCAGCATGGTTTTGTCGATGCATGCCTATTTATATCAGATATTACATGTATGTGTTAATGATCCTTAAATTAGTTTGGATAGTTGGTGAACTTATGCTTTGGATAGTTTATATAATTTGTATATTATGGGGCCAAATTAATGATATGACCAAGCAGTGAGATGGTTTCTCAAGATTGGATGG
>JARHVA010008381.1:412500-500149 GCA_037957365.1 Torreya grandis | reverse complement strand
CTGAATTTTATCAGGAGTTCTGGAGTATCATCAGCCAGGACCTCATGGATGTGGTGTAGGAATCCTTCCTTAATAAGGAAATGCTCAGAGCACTCAATGCTACCTTCTTGGTTATGATCCCGAAAGAGAAATAGGCTAATTGTTTGGATCATGTCAGGGCTATTTCTCTCTGCAATATGATATACAAAATTATCACCAAGCTCATTACAGAAAGGCTCAAAGTCTGGCTTCCTATAATTATCTCTGAGGAACAGGGGGGTTTTGTTGCGGGAAGGCAAATTCTGGATGGTGTGGTGATTGCTTCGGAAGCAATGCATTCTATGCACATTTCTCAAGAGAGGGCTATGTTCATTAAGCTAGATTTGGCCAAGGCCTATGATAGGGTGAATTGGAGTTTTTTGCGGAAAATCCTCATGGCATTTGGCTTTGGCCAGGACTGGATAAAATGGGTTCTTAGTTGTGTTACTACACCCTCATATTCGGTCCTCATCAACGGGGTGCCCTCCCACTTGTTTGGGGCGACTAGAGGAATCCGTCAGGGGGACCCGATCTCCCCATACCTATTCATTATCCTTGCTGAAGGGCTGGGCCGTCTCATCAAATTTTGTGCAGCCCAACATGTGATTCAGGGATGGCATTGGGGACAAGGGATTCCTAACCTGACTCACCTTCAATTTGTGGATGACACCATTTTAGCAGGGCAAGCCCAGATTCACGAAGCACAGGGTTTCAAGAGCACTTTGGACTCTTACCTCGCTGCCTTCGATTAGAGGATAAATGAGCACAAATCTTCCATTTTTTTCTTCAATACTCCAGAGGCTATTCAGAGACGGATTGCTGCTATATTTGGATTCCAGATGCAATCTCTCTCAGTTATTTACCTGGGGATTCCCATTGTGGTTGGCAGGCAACCCAGGCTCTTCTGGCAGAATGTGCTAGACAAACTGAAGCAGAGAGTTAATCATTGGACCCACCGTTGGCTCACGACCGCTAGGAGGGTGACCCTTCTGCAATCTATTATTCAAGTGCTGCTAACTTATCGTAGTATGGTCTAGGCTACCCCCATGTTCTTTCTTAAGGAATATGATGCTCTATCTTGACAATTTTTGTGGAGCGGCAATTTAAGACAATCGAAATGGAGTCTTGTTAATTGGAGCATGATTTGTCGTTTGAAGAAGGATGGTGGTCTTGGGCTGAGATCTGCCATTCCCTCGAGTCAGGCCCTTGTGGCAAAATTATATTGGTAGTGGTGCACTAGCCAATCCCATCTTTGGGCCCGTATCGTGTCCTCAAAATATTTCCCAGGGGTTAACCCATCAGAAATTCCCAGAATGCCTATTGAGGGAAGAGGTTCTGTGGTATGGACCACCCTCAAATTTGGAGCGTAGTTGGTACAGCCTAGGTTTTTCTAGATTTGTAACAGGGGTTCTGAGGCACTTTTTTGGGAAGACTCCTGGAACGGAGCTCCCCCCTCCTTGCATCTCATCCACATTTGCAGTTACTGTGTGATGCTTTTCTTGCTATTGGCTGGACCACTGTGGAACATTACAAGGAGGCTTATAACTTGGGGACTTTTATTGTGTACAAATGGAAGAATGAGATGGATTGGTCGCTTTGAGGGACTGTGGAGAACCGTGTGGAGCTTTCCCAGATTCTTGCTTCTCGTGGTTGTAGCTCTTTGAGAGAGCACCATGACTTGGCTTGGGGAGGGGATCCTAGTGGACAGTATTCAGTCTCATCAGGTTATCAGGTGCTTTCTATGTTTCATCTTGGGGACGTGGACTTCTTATGGGGGAAAAACATATGGAATTTGGCTGCCTGGCCGAAATGCAATTTCTTCCTCTGGACTCTCACCTACAACAAATGTCTGACTTGGGAGAATCTCTGTAGAAGATGATATCAGGGGCCTTATATGTGTTTGATTTGTTGTAATAATCAAGAGAATGGGGCACACCTATTTTTCTAGTGTCCTTTTGCCAGGGGCTTATGGCATCTTTGGTGGGAGGTCTGGAACTGCCCCTGTTGGCATGCTTCCTCCCTGGCTGAATTTTGGCAGTGCCTGGGTTGACCCCCTGACAAAATGCCTATTCTACAGACTATGTGGGCCATTGGTCCTACTTTTATTCTGTGGAACATCTAGATCGAACACAATAGAAGGACATTCCAAGCCTCTATTTCCAGCCTCAGGGAAGTCTGGGCCAAAGTTAGCAATGCTATTATGGAGACCCTTTGGGCTAATTGTGACCAGGCGATGGCTCAAGACCCAGCTGTGGTCACTATTCTTCAACGCCTTTCCCCTGTTCTACCGGCTGCAACGTCCACTCCTTCTGCCACGCGGGCCACCTTTGGGAAAAGACCACGGGCTCCTCCTATATGCCATGTGGGACGCTGGAATCCTTCCTCACACGGCTGCATCAAAGTCAATGTTGACGGGTCCTCTAAGGGCAACCTAGGGGCTGCTGGAATCGGCAGCTTAGGCAGAGACTCCTCTGGTTCAGTTTGTTTTCTATTCTCCATTTATAAGGGCCACCACACCAACAACTTGATGGAGGCCTTGGTAATTCTGGAAGCACTTCAGACTTGCTATACTCAGGGTTTTTTTAGCGTTACCTATGAATCCAATTCTCAAGTGATTATAAACATGGTGAATAATGGCAATTTAGACAATGCTGACTGGAAGCTTGCTACTGTGATTAAACAGATTCAGCAGATTAGTGTTTCTTTTTTTGCTATTTATTTTAAGCACATTCCTCGTGAGTGGAATAGTGTCGCTGATGGCTTAGCTAAATGGGCCTTGAAAAAAGGGCCGAACTGGTGTATTCTAGAGTGGACTACGCTTCCTGATGATCTTTCTCTTTCCTTGGCTCAACTTCTGGAGCAGGATATGAGATTGTAATTTTCCCGTTCTTTGGTTTATTTCAATAAATTTTTACCCCTTTAGTTGCATTATAATCTTGTCAATATTTTAATAGTTTTCAAGAATGAGTTGCGAGTAAAAGGTTTTGAATCAATAGTTGAGTTATCCATATCAGAAGTCATGTCTTAGAGTCAATTTTAGTCATGTCGTCTATAGTCATGTCATCTAGAATCAATACTATTTTGGGTCTATTGTGTCAAAAGTTAATAAATATTTTATACAAACACATTATCAAGTAAACCTGACATCCTAAGTCATATGTATCAGTAGGAGAGTTTTTCCCTCATAAATGACATGCATATGAGCCCCAACGAGACATTGAATGAGTGATGTAGATTCACTTACTAGAGGCTGGAGGATACACGGAGGTTGGAGGACATTTGGCATCCTCTCATGAGTCACCTATGCTAGGGTTTCAACATTGTTATGGTGACAAATTTTGGTGTGTTTGATTCGGGTAACAATTCAGGTGATAATTCAGAAGACGGTTCCACCCCAATTGATGATGGAACTTCTGGGAGCCATAAATTTTGCACCATAGCTCCAATTGACTTGCTATTTTAACCATTGTAAATCTAATAATGAGGATAACATGGTGATATTTCAAGGATATCTACTTTATGATGTTTGACCCTCAAAAACCTAATGGAAGTGCCCCAAATTTCAATTTTAATAGTGTAGTCTAAAAATAGTAAGTTTCTAAAAATAGTAATTCCTCAAATTCTATATTGTTTTAAATCATGGAAGTCAAACCAATTTATCTCCCTCAATATTGGTGACATTTCATATCCTTACCCCACTTTTAAAATGTGTATAAATGAAGATGTAACCTGAAATAGAAATTAGACATCTTTTTCTAGAGATAAGTATATAGTTGTATTATGATTTTGAGTAATAAAACATCTCTTCTTAGAGAATGCATTCTTACTATGTTATTTGTATGTTCTTCAAATATTTTTCAACCAAATCTTCTACGTTTTGGATCAGTGGTATCAGAACGGTTTGTCTTGACAGTGTATGATCCCGAGGATGAGGTCAGGCTACAAGAAGCTTGGGTGGAAACTAACAAAGCTTCTAAACTATCCACCTATTCTATTCAAATGAATTCAAATTATGGATGACACCAAGACATCTAATCATTTCAAGGAAATGGTTAATGAAGCCCTGGAATAGAAACAAGCACAGATGCTACAGTAATTTGCCTAAATTCTCCAACAACTTTTGATGTAAGATTCTCACTCCTCATATGCACTTCTTAGCTCTTCATCCATAGACCATCCTTTCATTGGTCCAACACCCTTCAAGGTTTACCTAAATTTTGATATTCCTATATTTAAAGGCAAAATCAATGCTGAT
This sequence comes from Torreya grandis, assembly GCA_037957365.1. Lineage (NCBI taxonomy): Eukaryota > Viridiplantae > Streptophyta > Pinopsida > Cupressales > Taxaceae > Torreya > Torreya grandis. The sequence goes on along the minus strand of JARHVA010008381.1, from coordinate 495,876 downwards.
GTAGTAGAAAATTTGTTAGATCAATTATCTTCCTACTTCTTTGTAAATAAGTTCAGCGATGGAGAAAATATCACTTTTGATCTTTTGAGAGCATCATTTACCATGAAAAATTGGTGGGATGTGTGCAAAAAGATGTTCAGTACATATGACATTGGCCTTGAGGTGGAACATACGTGGGATGATTTCATGAAAGAGGTAAAGGAAGAGTATATCCCATTAGAGAATATGTTGATCTATACATACAGTGGTAATAAATTCATCAAGGTAAGGACCAATCTATTCAAGATTACACAGACATTTTTCATTCTTTGTCTGAAAGATTGAGAATCCAAGAGAGTGAGTAACATAAGACTCTCAAATATCATGGTGGACTATAATGGTACATACAAGGAGAAATGGAACTCTTCAATTTGGAAACCCTCAGTGAGGTATATAAGTTTACAGTGACGATTGAGGCATATTAGGATGATGGATGACATCATGCAACCCTTCACCAAGTCATTCATGGTTGTCTACCTAGATGACATACTCATCTATAGTAGAACATGGGAGGAAAATTTACAACATGTTTGTAAGGTGCTTCAAACTCTTTGGGAGCATAAGTTGTATACAAATCTTGACAAATACACATTTGAGATGATAATAATTCATTACCTTGGGTATGTTGTGAATGAAGAAGGGGTCCATGTTGATCTAGAAAAGATTTGGATTATTCAAGAATGGCCTACACCGAGGACCCTCACATAACTTCATAGCTTCTTAGTTATTGAAAATTTATATCACAGGTTTGTTCTTAGATTTTCACATGTTGCTTGGTCACTAACCCAAGTGACTAAAGGTGGAGCGAGAGCTACATTTAAGTGGGGTGAAATACAATAAAGGGCATTTAAGAATTTAAAGAATTGACATTACTCAACCCATGCTCTTGTCTTGCTAGATTTGCATCAACCATTTGAGTTGATGACAGATGCATCTAAATATTCTATGAGAGCTATCATCATGCCACATGGCCATCTTGTTGCATATCATAGTTAAAATTTCATTGATATAGTCAGGAAATATCTGACATATGATAAGGAGCTCTCTACCATGGTGGAAGCCTAAAACAATGGAAACACTACATCTTGGGGAAAGAGATAGTCATCCACACTGACCAAATACCATTAGAATTCATCTAGACATAGAGAAAACTATGAAATGAGAGGCATCAATAGTGGGCCACATATCTTCAAAAATTCCATCTGATAATTAAACAAAAAAAGGAGAGCTCAAATATAGATATAGATTGTCTAAGCTACCCACCAATTACTGCACTCACAATAGTTCTTAACTTGTGCAAACATGAGACTATCAGTTGGCGTGCTCTGTATGAAGCGAATCATACCTTTACTAATACATATCAAGTGTGTCAAAAAGGTAAACATGTTTCTAATTTATATTTTTAAGATAATTTCCTCTGTCATATGTGGCACATCTGTGTTCCAACTATAGAGTAACAGAAGATGATATGGGAAGCACATTTTAGTAGGACAGTTGGACACTTTGGTGTAAAAAAGACATTGGCAATATTTTCAAAACACTTCTATTGGCCCCATATGTGAAAGGATGTGGAAAGGTATCTTAAATCTTGCACCCCATGTGTGATAGCCAAGCCAACAAATAAGAAGCAAGGATTATCCATGCCATTGCCAGAACCAACCAGGCCTTAGGAATCTATCTCAATGGATTTATTCTGAGGTTTTCCCACATTAAAACATGGTAAGGAATATCTTTCTTTTGTAGTTGATAATTTTTTAAAAATGGCTATCATGATTACTTGTAATAAAAATATACCTATTGAAGAAATTTTTCAACTATATTTTATTCATGTATGGCTCCTTTTTGGTCTCCCCAAATACATTATCTCAGATTGAGATAATAGGTTCCTAAGCATCCTCTGGTCCACTTTATAGAAGATGATGGATATCAAGCTGATGAAGTCCACAACCTTACATCCACAAACTGATGGTCAAAAAGACATGGTGAACTGCTTGATTATTCATATGATTTGGATGTATCACTCTAAACATCCATGCACATGGGATGAGGTGCTCCTTTTCATACAACATGGATACAATCAGGTTTTGCATAGTTCGACTAAGCAGACTCCATTCTAAGTATTCTTTAGGTTCCAACACATGCCACTAATTGATATAGTTTTTCCATTCTCCACCATGGAATACACACCTCATGGAAGATCTGAAGCACCAAAAGCAATGAAGTTCATTGAAAAAATGTAACACACCCAACAACAAGTTCGTGACATCTTGGATAAGATGAATCAAAACTATAAGCAAGGCCATGACAAACATAGGATTTCACACCATTTTACTATGGGTGATAAGGTTTGGTTGTGGCTTTAAAAGGAATGACTTGCAGGCCCACATAGAAACATTTGACCTCTACAATATGGTCCTTACACCATGACTAGAAAAGTTGGATAAAATGCTTTTGAGTTGAACCTAGTAGCCTACCTTGGTCTACATCCAATATTCAATGTGGAGCTCCTCAAACAATATCATCCACATCTATTAGACACTTCAGTCATAGAAGAAAAATTAGACATTGATGAGCTTGATACACAGAGTTTTTCTCTAGTAGAGGAGGATTATATTATGGACACCTGGATGAAGAAAATAAGAGGACACTCTATTCCACTTTATTGGGTGGTCAAAAGGGGCCAACTTAACCACCAAGGGGAGTGGCTCATAGAGAATCAAATGAAGACACAACTATCAGACTTGATGAGGAAAAATGATGTAATGGGGACCATTTCTTTTCAAGGAGGGAGGAAAGATCTGGGCAATAATTCAGGTGACAATTAGGGTGATGGTTCCACCTCAATTGATGATAGAACTTTTAGGAGCCATAACTTTTGCACTGTAACTCAAATTAACTCATTGTTTAAACCATTGGAAAGATAATAATGAGGAGAATGTAGTGATATGGCATGGATCTTTGCTTAATGATGTTTGACCCCCAAAAACATAATGGAAGTAATCCAAATTTCAATTTTAATAGTGCAGTCTAAAAGTTGTAAGTTTCTAAAAATAGTAATTCCTTGAATTTTGTATTCTTTCAAATCATGGAAGTTAAACCAATTCATCTCCCTCAATATTTGTGACCTTCCACATATGCACCCTACTTTCAAAATGTGTATAAATGAAGATGTAATACGAAATGGAAATCAAACATATCTTCTTAGAGATAAGCATATAGTTGTATTGTGATTTTCAGTAATAAAACATCTCTTCTAAGAGAATTCATTGTTACTATGTTATTTTTGTGTTCTTGAAATATTTTTGAACCAAAAAATCTTATTTTTTTATCAGTGTTTGTTTAATGTTTTGTAGTTTATTTTTTATTAAAGCATTAAGCATTATTTTTCAGTTTGGTACCTCATGAATAAGAATATTGTGGGGAACAAAATCACTAAATTAGTGCTTGGTTCATGGATAAGGGTTTGTGTTAATCTAGGAAACCACTGAATTGTAGTAGAAACCTCCTACAACTCTCTAGGTTTGTGGTCAACCTGTAGGAAAAAACCATTTGGGTTTGTGGTAATCCTCGTAATCCATGAAACCACTAAAGGTGTTAGCAGAGAGAATTGTTCCTGTCACTTTCATGTTTTTAGTAATCTTTTAAGGAAAAATTGAGGTGTCACCAAGATCTTGAAGAAAAGTGAGCAGGATACACAGAGTGTAAATCTTTTTACAATGTTTGTAATAAGTGGGGGACCACTATCAAGAAATATTATGTTTGTAGAAACAATGTAATAAATGGGAAATGTTCACATTATTTTAGTTATTACATTATCTTGTTAAGCTTAATTATGTAGTTCAACAATCAATTGTATTATAATGCTTAGGTGCTCAGGTGGCATAGGGATCTATCGATAGCTACAAAATAACTAAATCTCTCTTTTTAATATAAACCTGTTGTTATTCAATAAATGTATCATTGCATTCCATTAATTTTCCTTCAGCTTAAAAGATTAACAATAAATATTTAGATCCTGTGTCACTAGAAGCTAAAACCAAAAGTGCAACACTATATAGATCTAGAAATATCATTATGTGTTGGTCTCTTTTGCTCATACCAATTCATTAGTGTGATAAAAAAACATTTTTAACACATTTTAGTAGACGTTATGTTGGATTTGTATTGGGACAATGAATGTCTTCTATAAATTATGGTGGATACAAGTGTGTATAAACACATGTTATATGTGAGAGAAAACATCAATGAATGTAAGTATGTAATTATGTTATTTAAAATGAACATTAGGAAATCACATAAAGTAATTGTTCAAAAGATATAACCTATAATTTTTCACTAAATTTACCTTTCATAATTGGATCACTATGTTTTTTTTTAAGTGCACGACATGGGCAAATGCCATCTTTTTATTAACCTTATGGCAAACTAATAAACATGTGATGCTTACTAAGGTCATGAAATGAGAGGTAATTTAGAATAAAAAAGCACTCAAGGTAAATTTTAATAATGTTAGTAGCATTTCCAGTCATTCCTTATGAAGGTTGAGTGAACAAAAAGTCTTCATATTTGTATATTCATGTAGGATGATCAACCTTGCAAGTGCCTACAATAATAAATTGATCATTGACATTTTTTTATCACAACATTGGTAGGTGTAAACTCAATGATTTTATCTTCACCTAAATATGTGATCTTATATACGAATAAGAGGTAAAGAAATAATTTTAAAATGTTGATAACTTTGTTTAATATGTCATTCTACATTTTAAATGTCCCTTCATCCTCAATAACTAGAAGAATATAGTTGCCCACAACATTCTCATTTTTGTTATAGTGTTCAAGGTTTTCAAATATTTATCCATCATACACCATATGGTGAGAGGCAACTAAATTAAGAATATATTCATACATAGGTGATCCTATTATTATAAAAAGTGTTAATCTTATATTGGGAGAGGGAATCTCTATTATTTTCATCTCTACTTTTAAATATGAAATTTTATTGACACATTTCTATTTAGCAAGGCTTATATCATTCATAAATTACAACACTCTTGGTTGAAATTTGCATTTAATTTTCCTTCCCTTTATTTTGACTTGGGGGAGGATTCTACTAAACTGATTGATTTCCCTTAGGCTTGGGCTTTTATTTACCATTTTTTCATGGTAGGGCCCTTACCTTCACAACAACTAGGTTTTGAAATTTCATTAATATAAACTACTATTAACAGTTTTTGTTTAGTACCTTTAGGTTAGATTTAACCAATAAAAAATAATTTTCTTGTCCTTTGTAAGTTTCTTGCATAACTTGTCAAAAGTTGGTGACACTTATCCAGATCCCATAGATTCTTCACCATTGTAATAGTTTAAAATAAAAACTAAATAAGGAAAAATTAATTTAGGCAAAATAGTCATAATTATATTTTAATTACTCTTAGTTTCACCAATTTTAATGATTATAAACCTCAGGTGCTTGACTTAAGTGTTGAAGTTTGTAATGTAAATATATTTTTCTAGACTACGAGTAGTGATATTATTTTCCATTTGGCATGACGACATTTTATTTTTCTTTTAAAAAACATTTAAAAAGGTAGATTAAACTTTAAAATGTTCCATGATACCTTGAAAATCAAACATCAATTAAAGGAATAGTTATTGAGCAAGCATGCCTCTATCTTCATGACAACACTTTATCCATTTTTTCCATTTGAAAAAATATAAATTTACAACTTATTAATTCATTAAAATGTGGTAGAGACTCTTGATAATAAGCATGTTATAAATGTATCTCCTATAACCAATGTAGTTAGAACATGACATGGTTATATGTTTCTCCAGCATTGCTAGCAAAAGAACTTGTGTAAAAATGCCTAAAATGTTTTTGTATCCAAAATAATATTAAAATGAATTTTTAAGAATACACATTGAAATTATCATGTCAATGAGAAAATCACAAAGGTGACATTTTCTTAAGGGTAAAAATATTCAGAAAAGTGCTTTTGGGACTATAGGAAAAAAATTGCATGTAATTAAAAAAAAAGTAAAAAAAATTGTGAAATAAAACTTAAAATAAATGTCTATATGAGAAAATAGAAATGGCACAATATATTTTTTACCCATATTTGTTGTTTCAATTCACATGAAAACACTAGTATGTAGCCTTCGCACACTATATTTTTAAGAGAAACCCTTTATATGAAAAAAATGCCCTCTATTTTTCCCTTTCATTGATATTTTATTAAAAAAAAATATAGAAAAAAAAATAGGTATATTGAAAATAAATCCAAATAATGAATACTATAACTAAATGTCAACAGAGAGTAATTCAACAACACATATCTATCAAATGTAACTACAGTAGTTTATTTTAAATATTAGGCAAAGGTGTGTTTGATATGTAGCCTCTCTTATATAATAATTCAGAGTCTTAACATATGAAAATGCTTAAAATATACTAAATACATAGGTTTATACCATCCCACAACCATGATAACTTGTCTCTGAGATACATAGAGTGTAACTTCCCAAGGCTAACTACTTATCTATGCACAACAGAATCAAACAATTAATATGACTCCTAATGAAGAATTAAAAAAAGTACCAAGAACTTAATATATACCATGAGGTACATAGAACCAAATATCCATATACATTAATATCTAATGACTTAAGTATTGGCAAAATACCCATCGCACTTCAGATTAGGTAAAATTAGTGACCATGTTTCCTCAAACAACAAATTATAACTATTTGAATACAATTATAACCTAATGGGTTTAATTGAAATAAAATTGCTTCAATCCAAAATAACCCACTATATTCACCATTTTTTTATTAACAAAGATCCAATAAAATTATTTATTACATGGTGATAGTATAAAATTAGTTATTTATTTAAAGCCAATAAATTTTGGATTAGAAAAAATAATCTAGAAAAAATACATATTCTAGATCTAAAAATTTACAATAATGCTGAATATGAAATAAAAAAATAAAATCTACAAATATATTTTTTAAACATGTATACAAAATAAGATGAAACTTGACTTGCTATGATAACTTATTAAATTACTATATAGATTCTCGAATTATTTTATCTACATAATAAATTTTATTAATATTAGAAATAATGTAACACATAATGATTCAAGTAGCACAACTACCTCTTTTGATTAAGATAGCTAATCTTATTCTAAAAGTATAACACTAACTCTCATCTATAATATGGATAACTGAATGTTCTTATATAAATAGGAGACAAGGTTAGAGTAAGGTTCATAGTTTTGGTGAGTAGTTACAAATAGATTAAAATAAAATTATTATTAGAATAAATAAATAAATTATTTACTTAATTGATAATTTAATTTAATAATTGATTTTGGATAACTATAAATTAGTTAGTGTATATTCATGAATTAATAACAATTATTACAAATATATCTTAAAATCATATAATAATGTATGACTAATTAAATATAATAACATGGTTTTTATCATAAAATATCTTTATAAGTGAAAATATTGTCTATCATATGTATACCATTTTAATTAACTTCTATACCTTTAAATTCTACAAAAAATTCTTATAATATGTTAATTTATTGGTCTAATTTTCTCATCAAATAATATTTTACTTCAAACTTTTAAGAAAGATGATGTTAAAACATATTCAATTATTATTCAAAGACAAATCCAAAGAAGGATAAATACATCATAATGAAAAAAAAATGAAATTTAAAAGATTTTTCAATTATTATTGGGACAACTTCAAAAACTACTGATTTTCTAACTCCTCATATACTATTGAGTATACTTGCTGAATTTAAAGTTACATATATATGCACTTAATCCTCTCTAAACAAATTGAAATTATTCTTGGTTGTTCTTACTAACATATGTATTTGATTTTACTGCAATAATTTGTAAAGAGATTTAGTCTAATTAATTTAATTTTTGATATGATGATATTATAATAATTTTCCTACTTATAATAATCTATGATGATAGATATTTTAAATTTTTTTAGTAATTGAAATGTCTTTCTAATCCAAGTGCACTCATAATTGTTTATATTTTTAATTTAACTACTTTTCTATTTTAAAAATTCTACATTAATCTTTACTTTTTAAAAACTCTACATCAATATGCACCATGCACCATGCACACTATTTTCTTCAAAAGGATACATACTACACAATAACAAGAAAGTTTATATCACTTAATTATAAATGTGTGGCATCCCCAATATTTTGTAAAGTACTTTCCGGGCAAAGGAGTTTCAATTAATGATTAATTTTGAAGTGATTTAGCACATCAATGCATTAGAAACAACGTACATATCATTCCAATTTACAATAAATGCGCCACATCATAACATATTCAAACACCTACACAAAAGCAAAAGGAATATCATACATCTCAACATATGTGTAAAAGAGTCAGGTTACGCATTCAACATCTGGATACTCTTAATTCTTTTTCACCATGTTAGATGACACTTAAGGATGATATTATGCCAAACAATATGTTATCATAATACAAACCAAATTGTCAAACTATATAACTGTTGAAATGCGAAAAGTCAAACATGGAGTCCCATCAATATAAATTCAATAATAAAGTTCTATAATAATTTAACACATCGATATATTGTAATACATACATATGCATATGTATGTTGTAGTAATTAAATATCAGAATTTAATAAGCCATACATCTTGCTTAATAAAATGGTATGTACAAAATGTATATATTAATAAAAAATTCTTTTTAATGATATTATTTTATCTATTATTAATAATGTTTATATGAGTAGAGGTTGCATCATTCAAGGTCATATTCATTGGAAAATGCACAAAAATCTCACATGAAAAGGGTTCAATTTCTATCACTCGGGAAAGCTGGATTTATAAAATCTTACACAGTTCTATATCTAAAAGTTATTTTTTTCAAATATAATCAACTGTAAAAAGAAATCTGAGTTTTACAAAAGGAATAGATTTATGTAGGAAGATTTACCCAAGCGTTGATAGCTTGCCTAAAGGGATAGAAAACATTAGAAGATAGTCTTATTTTCATGTAATTTCTTAGCTCTGATTTTATCATTATTGATCGGACTATAACCTATAAAAAATAAAGAAACTAAAGGCGGATAAACATACAACCTTTGAATCATATTGTCATGACCAAGCACATTCTTCTAAATAGCACGTCTCTTCTGGTTCTGTTACAAAGATATCTTTAAATTGAATAAATAAAAGATGAGGATTTCCAGGTACGAGGCGAAATCAAACATCCACGCAGTAAAGAAATACATCAGACGTGGCTGTCGTACAATTACAGACAACATATATGTTAATATATTCATTGAAACAATAACTTTCATCTTACAGGAATTCCAAATATTTTGTTTAGTCTTACTGATTACTTCATATCGTACATAATAAACGTAATAAGAAATTTGAGTGTAAATAATATTTCTGAAATCGTAAATAAATAAACAAGTGTGTCTTACCTGCTTTAGGGACTAATCTAAGTCCTAGTAAACATATCCCAATGATAGCTGAGATTCTGTTTCCAACAAACTTTTGGCTTTCATATTGTCTTGCCAATTAGAAAATGCTTTACTGCATATGGATTTATCCGAAATATGGAAGACAAGTGCCTATTCAATCTCGCTTCTTTTCAAGGATCTTGGTAGCGCCAACTGGAACAGCTACTGATCCATTGCAGGGTTCGAACATAGATAAAATGCAAGACATGTTTCCAGATGCTTGATCTATACCTGTTTCTGATATTTTTTGCAAAACTTGGTGTGCGACAGCGTTACCCGACTGCAATAAAAGCTGGCTAGAAATCATATGCTGCTGCTGCTGCTGATCCATAAAATTATTGTACACTGATGAGCTATGATCTCCATACGTTAATGAACACAAATTTGGCTCTCTAATATATTGTCCATGATGGATGCCTCGATCATCCTGGCTTTGAAAAGAGGAGACACTTAACTGGTCTGGTTCTTGCTTGTATGATCTTGCAAAGTCATAATATCTCCGAAGGGCATCCTGAGCAAGAAAATTGTTAATCTGATGCAGATTAATCCCTGGATTTGGATAACGCACGAGTTGGCTATTCTGGTCAAACTCATGAAAATGAGATAAACAAAATGAGCGATGACTGCGTTGTGGAAAGTCAGAGTAAGCGGCGCCGTGTCCTATTGCACTACGATATTGCAAAGGAACCGACATTTGAGGAGTGGGTATGAATGCGGAGACTGCTACTGTTGAGGTTGCGGCTGAGCAAGCAATGGAGGCATCTTGACCATTTGAGTTCACGCCGACATTTTTAATGTTACGGTCGGCGATGGTGACGGCGACTCTTTCGGGAAAGTTCAATTTGGCCTTTTTTCCTCTAAATTTTAAGGCAGCATCATCGTATGCTAGAGCGGCATCTTCTGCTGTTTCGAATGTTCCCAGCCATACTCGAGCTGCCTTGACTGGGTCTCGGATCTCTGCAGCCCACTTACCCCAGGGTCTTTGCCTCACCTCATGATAACGCCTTTGTCTCTGCTGCTGCTGCGCGGAATTGGAGTTTTCTTCGTCAATTACAGGTAGATCATAATATTTTCTCTTCAATGTCCCGTGTTCTGAATAATTTATGTGCTGTTCTTCCTTTATCAGGTTTGGCAGATCTGCTCACCATCGGAAAAAAGGAAAATAATCTTTTATGGTATATTTGAATTATGAAGTCATCAAATCATTAAAGTGTATTTTCAGCACTAGTATAGGTGTATTTTGTAAATTAAGTATTGCATCTCACCGTTTGCTAATTGCATTTCTGTGTTCTTAGTTATCATTCTTACATGTCATAAATAGCATAGCAAACTGCATGTATCACATAGAAGAGTAATCACAAACATTTCCCAAGATTGAAAATCGAATGAATTCTTTTTACAGATCGTTATAAAACAGCAACGAAATAATATTATTTCTCCTGATTTCCTTTACTCCATAAGAAAAGAAAAAAAACTTGGTACCAAATTGCTGATATAAATTTTATCATTTATAACTCTATTACTTCAATGAATGGACCGTAGTGAAGTAGCTTAGGGCTTTGAGATCGAACCAAAGCATAAATGAAGATAATCTCTCAATGAATAGAAATTATATTTTTGTAGTAGCGCAAATTTAGCATCTATGTACTGCTGCAAATGCAAACCCTTATATTTCAAGCATGCTGTGAACTGTCACATCAGGTATACAGCTTGATATTACTCTCTTCTATTAATGAATAATATTGGAGTTCGTCCTTGCGTCATCGGACAGTCTTACTCTGGTTTGCATCGGTTTGTACTCTTAAAAGGAAAAAATTCAAGGCCGAACAAAATTAGATTTTTAAGAGTAAGAAAATTATTTAAATAGAAACCCTAGGAAGATTTTGTTCTTCATGTTCACTTTCTGTCTGGATCTATTTGTTTGTTGTTCTAGAATTATCTTTAAACATGCCCGTTAACATTTAGAGAGAATCAACAAATAATTTCGATGTTAACAACATCTTAGCCCTATATTTATTTAGTTTTATGCGATGATATTGTTGAAATATAAACTTGCATTTTTTCATCTTCGCCTCATGGATCGGAGTGCCCTTTTGAATTATAATTTTTTTTTTCAGTAGTTGCTTTAGAATGAACAAACTCTTTGACTTGTAAGATTGTATATATACCGATTTCTATTTTCTATCAAATTGAAGGATTGGATCATTACAGATAAACACCATTTTTTACCAAATAACAAAACTAGCAAAGGTTATTGCTACAAAAAAATTATATTGACCTCTTGTAATTTCACCATTGAAAGGTTGATCTGAAATTTCTCTATTGACGGTGATCGCCCTTGGGATGGCCGTCGTCTGCAGATCATCTCGCTCTCTCTTTATACCGGTGAAACTGCTTTCCATGGGATTCATAACACCTTGAGCTCCGAGTACTCGCGATAACGCACAAATTATCGCCAAACTATCCCTTGTTGAACGATCCACTATGGAAGACGGCACAAGTGTATTTTTAACACTGAAACACTCGGGATTCGATCCCCGATCCGATCGTTCACCCCCTTTCGTCGCCATTTCGTATTTCCTCTTTTACTGAACTAAAATGAAGGGTTTTATCAAAGCTGAAACTATTCCCAAATAGGGAAATGTCAAAGATCCCGAAGTCGTCATAAATAATACTTTTATTCAAAGACAACCATATATATTCCCCTGATGTCGACATTTTGATCAGATTTCTTCCAACATAGGATATTCAAAATATTCTCAGCCGTTTAACTTTGTATCTCGCAAAAAGGTAGCCATAGGCACCATCTTGGAGTTAATATCACATGAGATTCGCCCCGTATTCAACCTCAACCACTTATACGGGCAATACCGTATTGTGATTTGAACGCACTATGACAAGTATTATTGTATTTGACAGGATCCGCATGGCTAAATATTCATATAAGACAGCGCCGTAGCTCTCTATTCCAAACCTAAATACTAATTTCATGAGGTTTTTTCTGCTTTTCCTCCCGCTATGTTTTCAATCTTTTCGTAGTTTCTGTGACTAGCAAAGTCTACCATCACAACTAATTTGTACGAATACCGATGAAATTCCAAAAAGTTCGAAGCATATAAATACGTAGCTTTCAACGAAGAGAACGGTCACGTTGTTTTGCTGCTCTTTGGCATTCTGTTAGCTGAATATTTAATTTGCAGGGCCTATATTTAATGGCCGTCTTGTTGCATTGTGACACGCTTCTTTGTTTTATAAATGTTATCCATACAATGTAATTTTCGTTAAGTCAAAATTATTTTTAATTAACTTTAATTACATTCTATTTTCAGGGTTATATTGATATAATTTAATTGTTTTAAATTGAAAAGTGTATTTTTATTAATATAATATATTATTATTTTAATTATCTCAAAAAAAAATTAACATTATTTTATATTTGGATATTATTTTTATTATAAAATTATGGAATGATTTTTATTTTTTTTCAATGAATTTTATATATATATATATATATATATATATATATATATATATATATATATATATATAATTGTTAAGTTAGAGACTTTACTTCAACAATATTTAATGTAACATCCCTACTGGGACATATATATATTACATTAAATATTGTTTAAGTAAAGTCTCTAACCTAACCATTATATATATATATATATATATATATATATATATATATATATATATATATATATAATTGTTAGGTTAGAGACTTTACTTAAACAATATTTAATGTAACATATATATATGTCCCAGTAGGGATGTTACATTAAATATTGTTGAAGTAAAGTCTCTAACCTAACAATTATATATATATATATATATATATATATATATATATATATATATATATATATATATATATATATATATATATATATATATAATTGTTAGGTTAGAGACTTTACTTATATATATATATACTTTACTTCAACAATATTTAATGTAACACCCCTATTGGGACCTACCTAGAAATACATTATTTTAAAAAAATAAAATTACCAACATATACTTCCATTAGATTACACCATGAGAATATAATTATCAACCACATAAAATATTCTAAGTATAATAATTGTAAATGAAGCATGCTATATCATATACCACTGATCACTATCATCATAAATAACACATCACAATTATTTATAAAAAATAATTACAAATATCTAGCCATGACTGGTACAAACATACAACCATTATTGTCAATGTATAACAAGTAATTATAGTTTATCATGATAATGTTTCAATCATAATTATAATATAATATTTACATATAAGATACATGGCTCTACAGAGAATTTTTTTTCTAGATTTTAGTATCAGTGCCAATCTCAACTGTCATCTCTAAATAACTATTATTGTGGGGAGATAGAGCATCATCCGAGCACTTTTCTACACCAATCACAGATAATCAAGCCCCCTCACAAATTTCATTAGAAAATGACCCTCCCTTCATGGATGAGTATATAGTGATGGTGTGGGAATCCAGAGAGACGAGATAACTCATGTGTTATATGATATATAAAACTAAACATGTAGTGTATTATAAAGAAACTCATTCTAATGAATATATCACATAAACATGTAAAGTATACACATGAAATAACAATGTCTCACTAACATTACTTTGGTCAAATTTTTTAATTATTTAATGATTTATAGAATCAGTCAATTTCATACAAACCACCTCATCAAATTACTTTTATCTGGTATTGTGATGCCAGTAAGCCAGTGACATTTGTCTCACTACCTACTCAGTATCAACAATACAAGATTTGATTGAAATAGTATAACCAATAGATTCATATAGATTACACCTTACTAGCAGTGATATAACATGCAAGGCATATAAATAATATAAAGACATACATTTATTCCATCAAACGTATAAATGAATGTTATAAGATTATCTATCACATAAATAATATAAATAATAACTATACTTTATACCATCCAGGTACAATATACATCTAATTACAATTTCTAATGATTATAAATAGTTTTCAAATATAATTCACCCTTTGATAACCAATATAATTATATTCTAGTTTTATTAAGCATAACTGCTAAACACCACAACCAATCATAATAAAGTAGTTATCAATCAATGGAAACATAAGTTTTTGCTCAAATAACTAGTTATCTTTCAAGAATCTAAATACCTATATTATTTTTTTTTATCATGACCTTACATTTATATGCTTTATTAGGAGTCTATATTTATATTGATATAGTTTCAAAGGTCTCAAAATCCCATGACCAATTATTTCAAAACACCCTGATACACCTATATGGGTTATACTCTTATAATGACTCATAAATCATCAGATAGATATATTTCCTTCACACACACACACACACACACACACACACACACACACACACACACACACACACACATTGATATATATGGATATAGTTTAATACTATAAATAGTTTTTTTATGATTCTTAGTCAATTACTTGATCAATATAATTTTATTAACAAGCAAATGCTAGACATATCAATATTTTCATAAAATTAATGAACAAATAAATATATTCATAGAAAATTATAGTTTTGAAAAGAATAACCATTATCATTTAAATAGGTAAAGATAAATAACATAGTTTTTTTACCTTGGACTAATAAGAGGATAAGTAACATAGTGTGAATCATACTCTCTTCTTAAATATCCATGAAAAGAATCACAAAGTGGATGGGTTTAACAATAGAGCAAGAGGAGACTTTTGACAAACATTGGTGCCATAAACCAACAATGCTCACACACATTACATACATCTAATTTTAAATCATTATTAGCAAAATAAAGAGACACATATATAGAGATTCATGGCTTATTATAAATATGTCCCTGGATTATTATTCACAATTTATTGACACACATCCCAAGATATATTCATAAGATTTATATATAAAGAGGAATATCTATATTTTTATACATAGAAATCATTATATAAGCCATTATATTATTATAAATATTAAGTTGTTATAATTATATACAATATATATTATTCTATTGTTATATGAGTTTGAGATGTTACAAAATCATGCATTATATATTCGTTATGGACAATATGTGACAATATATTTTAGTATTGGTCTATTAGGATTATTATATCAAATACAGATACTCTTTCACTATTACTAAAATATCCTTATTATAATGAAATCATTATTCATTTTACATAAAATCATAAATAGATTAGAATTATTTCTATATAATTGACCATTATCTGGCGATCTGTCCAAAAGGTAGTATATTTAACTATTATATTTTAATTCACTATTGGTATATACTATCTAGTTCAGTATTTAGGTTGACTTAGTTCATTATCTTAACAAATCTGCATCTATTAATAACATAAGTAATATCATTCAACTTTATGAAACATGATTTATAATTACTTTTCTCCATACCAAGTCGCTATTACCAAATTTCCTATTATTCTAAACAATTTTTACTCTTTATTGAAAAATTTTACTCTAGTTTCTAATTTCACCATTATATTCAAATGAATTAGTGTATAATATTTACATATCATTGTTATAATATCTCCTATATAAATTACACTTATTTCATTAATTTGTTTAATGAATCACCATCTCTTCTAGGTTTACATAAAAACAAGTTATAATTTCTTGAGTAAATCACCACAAAACATTGCTAAAGGGTTAATCTATATAGATTTATTGCATATTTAATCAATAATATATATGGGATCACTACCTATATCTTTGAGTTTTGATGAGTATTCATAACCCTCTTGTTGTATATTACCTTATTATGGATATGACTATGTGTTTGGTTTACCTAGCTCTGTATATATGTCATAGTATATAAAATTATTCTATTTAAAATGTCATGAAGTATATATAGTCATTTATTTATATATAAAGTGTTTTCACTAAAAATAAACACATTCCAGTGTATCCAAACATATAAAAATTTAGAGATTACACTGTAATATTGACTACCTAGTAAAGCCCTTTTGAAACTCGCTCCCCTCTACGATCTTATCTTCACCTTATCCTTTTTCTCTTCTTTTATTATCTCTTTGATTCCTCTATATTATGCACCTCTCTTCTCTCCACCTAAATCTCTTCTTTCTATTCTATTCTCATGATAATGGCATAGCTTTTTTTCTAGTTTATTCCCTTGATTTGTTTTCTTTATTTTTATCCATATATTTCATTTTAATTTTTCCTAGTTTTAAGACATTCTAATTTCTTATTCTAATTTTGATTTTATTTCTCTTTATTTACTAATTTATCAAAAGTATAAAAAATTATTTTACCTATTTATTTCAATTTCTCATTTTTTCTTATTTATTCATCTGTTAGAATATATTTGCTAATTAAATTAATATATCTAGTGTCATAATAATTTAATGATAAATCCATTAATCAATAAATTCAAATTTACTCCAATTACATAAATCATAAAAAAATAATGGTTAGGAATATGATAAGAATGAAATCATACAAGATAAGTTTCATATAACCATTAAGTTAAACTAATCATGTGAAAAAAAATTTAAATACAAGCAATACTAAACCACACTATGTTAACCATTTCATTATGCATATAGCATGTACTAGATAATATGGTGTATGCATGATTTTACTAAGTTTATTTATCATCTTATAACATCTACATTTAAATCACCCTCTTCGATGATACTTTGCCTCCATCACACTCTAAGGAATGAGTTCTCCTGTATCAAATATATAACAAATAGGTAGTTAGATCATAACATCAGGATATACATATATCTTAATATATAATTAAAATAAAATAAAAATCAATATGATCATGTTTTAATAATATACACTATATCTAACTCATAACAATCTAATCATGTAATCTGGCATGTAACATCTACATTTAAATCACCCTCTTCGATGATACATTCTCTCTATCACATTTTGAGGAATGAGCTCTCCTATATCAAATATATAACAAATAGGTATTTATATAATAACATCATGATTTAAGTACATCTTAATATATAATTAAAATTAAAAAATTAATATGATCATGTTGTAAGAATATACACTATATCTAATTCATAGCAATGTAATCATGTAACCTAGGTAGTATCAAATTGTCTCATAATAACATATATCTCAAAATTTAGTTAATAAATACCAAATCAAATTGTCAAATTTAAATATCTATAGATAATCAAGTAAATTTATTTAATGAATAATGTTAGGACTTGTTTCAAAGTCTTAACGTTAGGTTAAATTTTTGGTAGAAAATAAATTACTATTGTAAATGGGGCATGCATCTTTTATAAAGACACCCCCATAAAATAAACTTAGTTTAATTAATAGGTAGGTTTTATATTTTATGTTTATTAATTAGAATTTACTTTACGAGTTATTTTCCCATATTTAGTTGGTTATAGGATTAGTTGTTTTTACCGGTCATTGGTAAAAACTATATAAATCAATGTTTGCATTGTAAAAGGGTTAACGGGGTAAAGGCACCCTTATGTATTTGATTTTTTGAATTATTAATAAAATACTTATGCACTCACACTAAGCGGGGACAAGGTTCAACCTATTTGATTCTGGAGTTATCAGTGGTATCAGAGCATGGTTATTTTGGAAGCTTGGTGAATTCGAAGGAGGAAGGTGAAAAATCATTTCACGTGATATCATTTGGCATGAAAATAAGGTATGCCATATAAAATGAAAAATTTTTATTAGTTTAAATGTTTGAAAAATTATTAAATTATTTTAATTTTTCAAATATTATTCACATTTAAACCTATATTTTCCATATACCACTGTGTGATCTTTTTGATCATTTGATACTCTATTTAGCTGTGTTCAACCTCCTCATCTAGCATAAAAATGAATTTTTAGCATTTTTAATGTTATGAAATTCATTATTTTTGGGCCAAAATCAGATTTGTATGGCCTATTTTCTATGGAATACATCTAAAAATCTATATTCATGGCTGCCTTTATTATTTCTACTCATTCTCAGGCTTCTTAATGTCTAAAACATCTGCAAATAGCATTAAAACCTCTATTTTTACATTTTAATTGAAAAATCTAGAAAAACCAGACTTGTACGACCTATTTTACAGTGTTCCAATGTCCAGGCTTCATTTAGAATTCATTCACTGCAAAACATACCTTAAAAATTTGCAAAAACATTAAAAAAATCATTTTTACCCAGCTTGTATGAATTTATATGGCCTATAGCAAAGAGAGACAGGTGAAAATAATTCTCCAGAGTAGCCATGCCATCCCAAGGCAAGCATGGCATAGTATAAATTTTAGAAGTTTATTTTGTTATGTTTCTAAAGTTTTTCTTCAAATATTTGTTGTTGGGTCCCACGGGAGAAGATTGAAGTGAAGGTTGTAAAAAGGGAAAAAGAATTTGAATTTACTCTCATGTAATTTTTTTTATTTTCCCTCATACATAGAAATTTGGTATAAATATAAATTTTTAAATGTTATATTCTATAAATGCTCTTAGAGCAATTGGTTAGGCTTATTTTGTTAGAAGCTTGCAAAGGAGGAGGTAAAGGGTTCAAATCCCTTCTTTTTGGAGAAAGTTGTTTTTGCTTTGGAATATGTTTTTTTAGAAAAAGGAATATTCTCTTTTTTAAATTCAAAATATTGTAAAACACATACTTATTGTATTGTGTTATTTAAATTTTTAAAAAAAGGGAGAAATTCAATCATATTTCTTTTTGAGTTGTTTTGTTGAGATAAGGGTGTAATTGGTGTAATAAGGTTGTAATTTGGTGAAATAAAGGTGTAATCATTGATTTTTGGTGTGGTTAAGTGTAAAACCCATCAAAAATACTTGTTTTTTAATTTTATGCTCTACGTAGAGGTTAAGTGCAAAACCCCGTAGAAGTAATGTCTTGTGTAGTGAGTGTGATATTTGTTTCATTTCTTTCGCATTTTTTCACATGTTTCTCTACTTCACTTGCTTTGATTTAAAAAATGCTAAAAATTCAAAATTTGCTTTCAGATGGTGATATATTAACAATTTCCAATTATTCAGATTGGAAATTATTGATGGAGGCTTCACTAGTGTTTAATGAGTTATGAGATATTGTTAAGAATGAAAATCCCACATTGCCAACAGAGCAGGCTAAATTAGATATTTTCAATTTGCATGATTCTAAGGCCTTAGCTCTCATTAAATATTGTTGTACTCATTATACGTATGTTCATATTGAAAATTCTCCTCATAGTTACACTACATGGAAAACATTATCAGATTTGTATGATAAGAAACCTAACCATAAGAAGATAGATATTCATATGAAGTTGTTTACTTTGTCATTAGATGAGGATGGAGATATGGGAGAATATATGTCTAAGTTGAAAAATATCACTACTGAGTACACTAAGGCTGGTTTTGGAAAACTAGATGATGACCTCATAGTTACTGCTGCTTTGAAAGGACTATCAGGATCCTATAGGAATTTTGTTGAAATGTTGCAGGTCTCTGACAAGATCATAGGCATCACCTTTGATAAGTTGGCTGAGTTGCTCATCCAACATGATCTATCTCTACCCAATAAATCCAAGAAAACTGAAGAAGCTAATGTTTTAGATTCAAAGCCTAGTTCATCTTCATCTGGGCATGAAAACAATAGAGGAAATAGTTCTAGAGGGGGTCGAGGTTATAGAGGAGGTAGATATCAAAATAGAGGTAAGGTTCATTCAAATAATCAACAATCTAATCAATCACTTTCACATGAAACAAGTGATCGAGGACATGGTCACAATTCATATAGGGGCAGAGGTCGAGGTAGATCAGACATTTAGTGTCATAGATGTGGAAAATTTGGTCATATTGCCTCACAATGTAGGATTCCTTTTGATAAAATTTAGAGGCCACAAAAAGTGACTAAGACTAAGTCTGCTTAGTATGCTGATCATGACTATGATGAATCTAGTAATGTTGCCCATGAATTTGCATTCACTACTTTGGGGCACATTAATTATATTGAATATGAGGCTAGAGATGAGCTCACAGATGTATGGGTTTTAGACATAGGAAAAACCAAACACATGACATTTAGGAGAGATTTCTTTTGGTCTTATAAGGAAGCTTCTCTCTCTCCAGTTGCCTTAGAAGATAAGTATATGCATACACCACTAGGACTTGGTTCTATTTGAATTCCTCTTCCTAATGGGTCTATAAAATACTTGAAGGATGTTTGGTATGTTCCCACATTGAAGAAACACTTACTTTCTTTGGTAACTATTCGAAAGAAAGGTTATCAAATTGTGTTTGAAAATGGGCTCATTTACATCAATTCAGTGAAGGATAATTATAAAACCATGTATACAAGATATGAAGATGGAAACTTGGTTAGATTACATTGTAAGGTGCTTCCTCCAAATATAGAACTTGCAGCAATTGTTGATATAGGTACAGGTACTATGTCTACACAGCAGTTATGGTATCTCCGCTATGGACATTTGAATATCCACTCTTTAGTGGATTTGCAGAGATATGGTATGGTGAATGGGTTACCCACTTTTTGCAAAGATAGTATTCTTTGTGAGTCATGTGTTTTGGGCAAACAAAATGGGGAAAATTTTCTTAAATAGTCATCTTGGAGAGCTAACAGATGTTTACAGTTAGTTTATAGTGATGTATGTGACATGAAAAAGTCATCCATTAGTGGGTGTAGATACTTTGTCTTGTTTATTGATGACTCTTCTAGGATGACTTGGGTATTCTTTATGAAAAATAAATCTAAAGTTTTTGCTAAGTTTGTTGATTGGTTACACTTAGTCAAAAAAGAAACAAGTTCACATTTGGCCACTCTTCATTCAGATAATGGAGGTGAGTATACCTCAAATGAATTTTAGACTATTGTCGAGAACATGGAATTTATCGACAATATAGTAATGCTTATACTCCACAACAAAATGAAGTATCTGAATGAATGAATAGAACTTTAGAGGGCACATCACATGCCATGTTGCACTATAAATAGCTTGATGATAAATTTTGGGCAGAAGCCATTGGTACTTCAGTGTATTTGAGAAACAGGTCCCCCACAGTTGCACTTTTGGGACAAACTCCATATGAGGCATGGTATGGGTTTAAACCCAAAGTTAAACACTTGAAAGTGTTTGGATGTGTTTGTTTTGCTTTGGTTCCTCCAAAACATAGAACTAAGTTGGAACCACAAACTCAAAAATGTATCTTTCTTGGTTATTCTAAAGATAAAAAGGGGTTCCATTTGCTTGCACAAGATTTAGGCAAATTCATAGTGAGTCGAGATGTAATATTTGATGAGTTTGGGACTATGAACACTATAGAGATTGATTCTCAACTTGATAGATTAGAGAGTAAAAATGCAAAAAGAGATAAGGGTTTGAATAATGGGGATAACTCTTCGAATTTATTGTATGAGACTTCAAATTCCTTCACTTTCCTCTCTTTCATCTACAAGTTCACAGGTTGATGACTTAGAAATTGTTGAAAATTCTCTAACTCCCCCTTTGAATCATGCACCTAATGAGAATTTTGGAGTCCCTAATTTGAATAATTTGTCTAAGTATCCATAATGGGCTCAAAGTACTTTTTCGGACTTGACAACAGATTAAGTTGGTTTGACAGGGCCCATGAATTCTTGAAAATAGGTGAACTATGCTATGGTTGTTACTACTTCTTCCACTGAGCCATCCACTTTTGAGGAGGCATCTACTGAACATGTTTGGCAACAGGCAATGAAATGTGAGTATGATTCCATACTTAACAATAACACATGGGTTTTAGTTGATCCTCCTCCACATGTTAAACCCATCGGATGTAAATGGGTTTATATGACTAAGTATAAATCAGATGGTTCCATTGATAAACATAAGGCACGACTTGTTGCAAAAGGATATGCGCAACAAGAAGGTATTGACTATGAGGAAACATTTGCACCAACTGCCAAATGGCACACTATTCGTATGGTACTTTCCTTAGCAGCACAAAATGGCTAGAAAGTACATCAATTAGATGTTAAAAGTGCTTTTTTAAATGGTGATTTACAGGAAGAAGTCTATATAAAACAACCTCAGGGTTTTGAGTAGGTGGGTGCTGAACACAAAGTGTGTAAATTGATAAAAGCTTTGTATGGGCTCAAACAGGCACCCAAGGCTTGGTATGATAAAATGTATTCATAATTGAAATCCATTGGTTTTCATCACAGTGAATCAGATGATACTCTCTATTTTTGAGTGCAGGGTAAGAAAATGGTGATACTAGTTCTCTATGTTGATGACTTGTTTATTACAGGTAATGATGAAAATCATAACAAGTTTGTGAAGAAGGGATTAAAAGATTGGTTTGAGATGACAGATCTTGGACTTCTTCACTACTATCTAGGCATAGAGGTAACTAAGAAAGAGCATAGTATTTTCATTTCAAAAACTAAGTATATTTCTGAGTTATTAGAGAGGTTTGGCATGAGTGATTGCAAACTTACCCTCACTCCCATGGAAAGTAACTTAAAATTTTCTAAGGATGATAGCAGTGCCCTTTTTGATGGCACCACATATAGACAATTGGTGGGAGGTTTGATATACTTGATGACTACTAGGCCCGATATTTCATTTTCAGTTTTAATTTTATCTAGGTTTATGCATGATCCTAGAGAAATTCACTGGCATGCAACAAAATGAGTACTTTGTTACCTTTAGGAAACAAAAACATATGGCCTTGAATACCACCGCAACAAGAAATTCAAACTTATTGGATATTGTGATGCAAATTTTGCTGGATGTGTGGATGACAGAGTGTCAACCATAGGATACACTAAGCATATGGGTTCAGCTGCCATTGCTTAGTCTTGTAAGAAGTAGGATACAGTGGAAAATTCATCAGCAGAATCAGAGTATATTGCAACATGGGATGCTTCTAGAGAAATTTTTTACCTTCATCGTATTCTTGAAGATCTTTAGGTTTCTCAGTTTGCTCCTACACAGTTATACATTGATAATCAAAGTGCAATCAAGATGTCCAAGAATCCAGTGTTTCATGCCAAAACAAAACATATGGATGTCAAATACCATTATCTATGAATGCTGGTGGCAAAGAAAACTCTTGATCCAATATATTTCTCAACTACCGATCAGACAGCTGATATCTTCACAAAACCCCTTGACAGAATCAAATTTGAAAAATTCATAAAAATGCTTGGTATGTGTTCAAAGACCTGACTTTGGATCATAGGGGTGTTTGTTAGGACTTGTTCCAAAGTCTTAACGTTATGTTAGATTTCTGGTAGAAAATAAATTACTATTGTAAATGGGGCATGCATCTTTTATAAAGACACCCCCATAAAATAAACTTAGTTTCATTATTAGGTAGTTTTTATGTTTTATGTTTATTAATTAGAATTTACTTTATAGGTTGTTTTCTAGTATTTAGTTGGTTATAGGATTAGTTGTTTTTACCAGTCATTGGTAAAAACTATATAAATCAATGTTTGCATTGTAAAAGGGTTAACAGAGTAAAGGCACCCTTATGTATTTAATTTTTTGAATTATTAATAAAATACTTATGCACTCGCACTAAGCGGGGACAAGGTTCAACCTATTTGATTCTGAAGTTATCAAAATTAGGATGTAACAACTATTTTCCTTAAAGTTAGTCATCATCTTAAATTACTCCTATTTAAATATAAATTTTTTATTAAAAATATTATTTAGCAAAAAAAATAATATAATAAAATTTTCAAATCAAGTAAATAAATGTAGAAATCTCTTGAAGAACTCATCGTAGTCCTCCAAAGTATCATTATCCTTAGACTATTTGTACCAAAAGAGGTTGTATTGTTAGATATATCTATCATAAATATAAATTTTGTCACCATCAACTAGTCTAACTGGTTCTACTATGACCACTTCAAGATCCATAACCCACAAATCATACTAGTTGAACACATGCATAAAATTAGTTATATATATTTTAAGATAAAAAATATGGAAAATATTATGTAATAGAGCTAGGAATGGTGGTAATACAACCTTATAAACTATAATATTAACCACCTATAACATCTCAAAAGGTCCCACATATCTTGAAAATAGTTTTGACGGCTTCCTAAATTTAGTTGAGCTCTTTTGTAGTTTAACCCATAGTAACACTTTATCACCCACTAGAAACACTCTATCTCTCCTCTTTAGATTAGTGTAACTCTTATGCCTATCATTAATCTCAACAAATTTTTATCTGATTAATTTTATTTATTTTCATATTTATTAAAGCATCTCATGTCCAAAGACTAGCATGTCCTCTAACCTATCCCAACTAATTAGTGTTCAGCACTATTTTTTCTATAGTGCCTCAAACAATGCCATATTCAAAACTAAATGGAATGAATTATTGTACTCAAACTCAACCAACATAAGATAATCTTTCTTCTTGTACTACCTATCCATGAAAAAAATTCTCTAGCACATAATTAACTCACTCAGTCTAACCATTAGTCTCTGGGTGATATGTAGCTCTAAAATTTATTTGCATATCCAAAGCTAAATTCAAAGTTACCAAATCTTATAAATAATCTTCAAATTATGATCTAAAATTATCTTTTCTAAAAATCCATACAACTTATATATTTATTTTACAAACATATTCACAAATTTAGGTGCATTATCGATCAAATTATTTGGTATAAAACGATCCACCTTGGTTAATTTTTCCACTACTATAAAAACTATATCATTCTTACTTTATGACATCAATAAAAATTAAAAAAAATCATAGTGATCACCTACCATTTCCATTCTGGTATATCATGTAGATATAAAACCTTAATTTGATGCACATGTTCAACTTTCACGCACTGACATTCTAGACAATGTGACATAAAATCCACTACATCCTTCTTAATTCCCTTGAAAAAATATAATGGTCTAAGTTCTGCCATGAGCTTGGTTACTCCTAAATGCCTCGAGTATAAGACATTATTAGTTCTCTTTAGTAATGTGTTTCATATATTCTCTCAATTTGGGACACACATCTTTCCATTGTAATGCAAATGACCATCACTCTAAAATCTAAATATTTTATACCTAAGATGCTGAGAATTATTAGATAATGTTATTTCTAATCTAATCATAGAATTTATCTCCTGATGAGAATTTAATCACTTGACCCTTACAAGTAATTCTGATAGTATCCATGGCTAATATGTACCTTCTATGACTTAGGGAATCAACTACTCTATTTTGATTGACTTTCATATATTTGATATTAAAATTTTAATCAAATAAGAACTCTAAATAGAGTCTCTTATGAGCATTGAAATTAATTTTGGTGAAGATGTGATTGAGTCCCATGTTATCCATCTTGAGCTCAAAAGGTTTTTCCAACAAGTAATGTCACAAAACTTGTAAAACATGCATAATTACTACAAGTTCTAATTCATGAGGGGAATAGTTTACCTCATATGGATTTAGCTTCATTAATTCATAAGCTACTACTGCACCATCCTATATAAGGATTCCTCCTAGTGCATCTCTTGGTGCATCTATGATCTCTAAAAATTGATCATTGGGGTTAAGGACTCTTCACAATGATGGTGAAGGATGTGTTTTTTACAATTATTGAAAGTTTACTTCACATTTTTTTGACCAAACAAAACTTTGGTTCTTATGTTTTAAAGAAGTAATTAGATTAGCTATCTTGGAAAATTTTGGAATGAACTTCCTATAATACCATACTAATCCCATAAAAATTATTACCGCATACACATTCTTTAGTGTCGGCTATTTGATAATGGCCCTTTTCTTTACTGTATATACAAAAATACCAAATGTAAAAATAATCTCTTAGATATTGCACTTTATCTTATAAAAATGTACACTTAGATAACTTAACATACAACTTGTGCTTTTTTCAACTATTGTAAAACCAATTTTAGATGATGAATATGATCCTCTTCATTCTTAGAGTATATAAAAATGTCATCAAGAAAGACCAAAACAAAGTAATCTAAATAATTTTTTTAACACACTATTCATAAGATTCGTGAATGTTATTAGAGTATTGGTCAACTCAAATGGTAACACTATGAACTTATAGTCCCCATAGGAAGTTCTAAATGATGTATTCATAATATACTCATCTTTTATCCTCCCTTGATAGTATCCCACTCTAAGATCAATCTTATAAATTTTTATTTCTCTGTATATTTGATTGAAAATAATATCTATATGACATAAAAGATACCTATGTTTGATAGTTATCATGTTCAACATTCTATAATCAATGCAAAATCAAACAGTACCATCCTTCTTATTGACAAAGACAACTGATGCACCACATGGTGACACACTTGGCCTAATAAACCCTTTAAATAACAATTCTTTGAGTTGTACCTTAAATTTAACAAACTCAGTGGTTGTCATCCTATATGATGTTTTATACTGTGGTTTTGTTCTATGTATGATATAGATAGACAAATAAAACTCATCTCTAGAATGTAAACCTAATAATTTGTACAAAAACACAATATAAAATATTCTATGCAATGAGTAATCTTTAGGAGATAGTTTGTTAGGTTCCTCCATGTTATTTATCTTGATAATAAATGCTTTGTACCATTTTTCTTGGGTCCTATTGAGTTGCATAGTATAAATGTACCTAAGCCTCAACTCTCTTTTCTTGTCTTGAATTGTGTCTGATTTCCAAAATATGTAGACACTCAACCTTCTTTCAGTAGTAGTCATCCTTGGCTTTATGTTTCGCAAGCCATTTGAATCCTATGATCAGATTATATGATCCCACTAGTGTTACATATAGATCCACTACTGTTATTAATTTGAGAAACCTAATCTATGATTCAACTAAATACTTGTTAATCATGACTTTTTAATCATTCCTATATTATATCGATCTATGCATTTTCTATTACTCCATCTCTCCTATATAACTTACTAAGCATTTTAAGAACTATAAAATATTGTGTAGCCCTTGTAGCTATCAAAATAGAAATTAAATATTGAAACAAAGTACATGAAAATTCTTTGAATGATGCTTAAAATTAGGTTTGTCAATTATCAACTATTGGGTGAATTTTCTACTCAAAATTTTTGTGTTGAGGAGTAGGACTTTTTTTCAAAGTTTTTATGAGTGTAGTTACAAGCATAATGGTCATATGTAAAAATTAAATAATGTCCAAATCATCTTTTCCTAATAACTTTTAGGTTTATATTCAAAGTGAATTTGAAACCATTATCCTATTTCCTAATGCCTGATCCATTGTTGAATTTAGAATTCTACTTTTTCAAGTACTTCTTGGAGTCTCCACTCCTTTATTTCAAATTCTTCTTTTTGAAATTTGAACTAAAATATGAAAACATTTTTCTGAACTTGTCCCTAGCTTGTACAATAAACTTCAACTTCTATTCCTTCTTGAATACATTCTTGAAGACCAGGTCTATGGTAGAAGGTCCATAGAAATTGACCTTTCCATTGATGTGGGGTTTTAATCCCATGATAAACTTCATAATATTGAACATCTCATTTCCCTTGTACTAAGGTACATACTTCAAAATTTTGGTGAACTTGTCTCAGTACTCACTCACTAATAATTTTCCCTACATTATATTCAATAAATCTATAAGGCTGTGGTCAAAATAAAGGTATAGAAACTACCATGACTTATACAAAGTTAAACACTTTTCCTAAGTACTGGTGGTTGAATTATGATTTATTTCAAACCTTTTGTTTGATCACCACATAACTACCTCACCAGTCAACTGATATGATCCCCATAATGATTTAGTGAACTCAAATTAATTTCAAATATAAAAATAATTATCCATCTCACTCAACCATGTATCAATTATATCACATAGAATAATTTCATTGATCTTAGGTGGGTTCACCTTCTTCATATATCTAACCAACTGTGTAGCTAACTAAGCTCTCACATTCTAATGGTTTTTTTACTTAATAATATGCTTTTCATGTTTATAATAATGTCCTTCCTCTTCATCTCCATAAACTACCTGCTTTAGGATTATAATCTAGTCCCTGACCTAATTTATGTCTACCATAATATGATCCAATTTTATTCTTTGGTCATCAAAAAATTTCTTCAAATCAATTGAAAGGTTACTTTCATTAACATTTGATGGATGCTCTTCAAATATTTTTGATTTCACCAAATTTCTTTATATCAATATAAGGATATAAAAATGTTAGTGGACTCTTTATATTCTAGACAATGAGCTATAGTTTCAATACCACATGTAACATCGTCAATGGGATTTACCTAAAATTACATAATATTTTTTATAAAATTAGGTAATAGATACTTCTATTAAATTACATCACAAATATCTAACTAGTGACCATATAAAATACTCTAAGTATAATAAATACAAATGAAGCGTGTTATTCATACATTAACGATCATTATCATCATAAGAAACACATCATAATTATATATAAAAAGTAATTACAAATATCTTGCCATGACTGGTATAAAAATATTGTCACTATTGTCAATGTATAATAAGTAATTACATCTCATCATGATAATGTTTGAATAATAAATAAAATTTAATATTCATATTTAAGATACATGGGTCTAGAGAGAAAAATCTCTTGGACTCTAATATTTATGACAATCTCAAGAGTCATTTATAAATAAGTACTATTATGGGAGGGAGAGCATCATATGATAACTTTTCTACATCAACCACATACCATCGATCCTCCGGATAAATCACATCAACATTTTACCCTTTATTCATAGATGAATATATAGTGATAGTGTGGGAATCTAGAAATACAAACTAATACATGTGTGCTATATGATTTTTAAAAGTAAATATATTATGTATCATAAAGAAATATATTTTAGTTATTATATCATACAAATATGTAAATTATACACATCAAATGATAATGTCTTACTAACATCACTTTGACATAAGTTTTTAATTAGTTGATGATCTATATGATCAATCAATTTTATACACACCACTTTATCGGTTTATCTTCATCTAGCATTATGATACTAGTAATCTAGTACAATTTATCTCACCAATTACTTAGTATAAGCATTGCAAGATTTGATTAACATGGTATAACCAATAGATTAATACAGATTATATTTTAATATAAATCATATAATATTTTAAACACAAGAATAATATAAATGCATATATTTATTCCATTAAATGTATGAATAAATATAATAATATTATCTATCACACAAATAATATAAATAATAACTATAATTTATACAATTTGGGTATAATATACATCTAACTATAATTTATAATTACTATAACTAGTTTATAAATATAATGCATCCTATAGTAGCATATATTATCATAGTCTATCATTCTTAAACACAAATACTAAATATCATAACCATTAATATTAAAGTAGTTATAAATCAATGAAAGCATAATCTTATGTTCAAATAACTAGTTATCTTTCAATAATCAAAAGTCCCATATTATGTTTTATTTGAACATGACCTTACATTTATACACTTGATTATTATTTGATATTTATTTTGACATAGTTCCTCAGATCTTAAATTTTTTTTACCAATTTTTTTATAGTTATCAATAAACTTAGAGGCATACAACCTGATACACCCATATGCATTATACTTTTATAATGAATCTTAAATATTTAGATATATATATTTCCTTTATATATAAATATGATCAATAATATACATGGATATGGTTTAGTGATATCAATAGCATTTTATGATTCTCAGTCAATTACTTGATCAATATAACTTTATTGACAAGATATTACTAAACATATTGATATTTTCATAATATTAAAGAATAAATAAATATATTAAATAAAAATTATAGTTTAAACATGAATATCTATTACCATTTAGATAGGTAAATAATTCTTAACATGATGTGAATCATACTATCTTATTAATTAGTGAAGAAGAGGATCACAAAGAGGATGAGTTTTAAAATATAGTGACATTATACTTTTGACAAATTTCGGTGGCATAAATCAATGATGCTCACAAAAATTACATACATTGAATTATTAACCATTATTATAAAAATAAGGAGATGCATATATAAAAATTCATGACTTATTATAAAAGAGTCCATTGATTATTATCAATGGATTATTGACACACATCCCAAAGTATATTGATAAGATTTATATATATAAACAAGAGTATCTATATTTTTATACACATAAATTTTTATATAAGTTATTATATTATTATACAATATAATTCATTATAATTATAAATATTATATGTTATTTTATTGTTATATGAGTTTGAGATGTTATAGAAGCATGAATTATATAATCGCTATATACACTATGTGACATAGTATATTTTTGTATTGGTCTTCTAAGATTATTACATTGAATAAAGATACTCTTTCACTATTACGAAAATCACCTTATTATAGTCAAATTTATATCTATTTTTACATACAGTCATAAGTTGATCAGTATTATGGATATATACTTGACCGTTATCTGGTTGTTTATCCAATTGGTAATTTATTTAACCATTATATTCTAATTTGTTACTAGTATATAGTATCTGGTATGCTACTTAAGTTAGACTAGTTTATTATTTTCATAGATATACATATTTTAATAACACAATTAATATCATTTAACTTTATGAATCATGGTTTATAATTACTTTTCTCCATACCAAGTCACTATTACTAGATTTCCTGTTATTCTAAAGTATATTTACTCACCAGAAAATAACTTTACTCTAGTTTTGAAATTGATTATTTTATTAAAATGAATTAGTGTATAATATTTTTAGATAACTATTATAATCTGTCCTATACAAATCTCCCTTATTTTAAAGCTTAGTTTAATGAATCACCATTTTCTTCAGGTTTTCACAAAAGCTAGTTATAATTTCCTAAGTAAATTGCCATATAGTTTTTCTAAAGGGTTAACATATATAGATTAATTTTATATTTACCTAATAATATATTTTGTATAAATACCTATGTCCCTAAGTTTTTATGAGTATTCATGATCTTTATGGTGGATATTACCTTTCAATGTATATAAAAATATGTTTTGTTTACCTGCATCTGTATATATGTGTTTCGTTGTATAAAAATATATTATTTAACAAGTCAACATGTATATATAGTTATTTATTTATATATAACCAATTTTCTCTAAAAATAATTAAATGTATCTAAACATACAAAAATTTAGATAGTACACCAAAATATTGCCTACCTAGTAAAGCTCTCTCGAAACTCGTTCCCCTCTACGCTCCTATCATATACATCTCCTTTTTCATCTTATTATATTATCTCTATATAACTCCATTTTATGTTACACCTCTATTCTCTCCACTTGAATATATTATTTCTATATAATTCTAAATAAAAAGGCATAGCTTTATTTTATTTTTATTTTTAAAATTTTAATCCTATGATTTGTTTTCTTTATCTTTATTATTTTTATCCACATATTTATTTTTTTCATAAATTTAAATATTTTTTCTTTTTAATTAAAATTTTTATTTACTAATTTATAAAAAAATCAAAACTATTATTTTACCTATTTATTCCCTTTCCCTATTTTCTCTTATTTATTCATCTGTTAGAGTATATTTTATAATTAAATTAATATATCTAATGTAATAATGATTTAATGGTAAATATTTTAATAAATAAATCTAAATTTTCTATAATTACACTAATCACAAAACATTAATGGTTATGAATATGACAAGAATGCAATCACAAAAAATGAGTTCCATATAACTAGTAAGCTAAATTAACCATGTGAAAATAATTTTAAATGCAAAAAATTTCAAATACACTACTCTAACCATTCTATTATGTATCTAATATGTAATATTTAATGTGGTGTCTATATCATTCTAGTCAGTTTCTTTGTCATCCTCTAACATTTCCATCTACATCACACTAATGAACCCAAAAACTATCAAGACAATAAAGTTATGAATTAGCCAAAATTTGAAACAATAACTTTGAATTGATCTATAGTGAATGACTTGAAATAACTTCAAACACAATAGATGCTTAAATAAGCCTCAACTTAGAATTTAGAGTTGACATGCAAAAATTTAAAAAAAAAACTAAAATCTAAAAAAAGTGTGTATTTTTAGTAGCAATTATTTATAGTATGTTTTACATGCAAGCACACATGGATTTAAAAATATTTTAAAATACTCTAAAAACTAATATTATCCTATGGTAAAAAATTAAACTAAATTTTATGTCTAGTTCTAGAAATATACAATTTATATAAATAGAAAATTCTTAGAAAAATATATTAAACATTAATTTTAGACCCTCAGATGATCATGTATGGACTCTAAAAAATATCAAAATGAAATTTAAGAAAATACAGAGGCTTAGGATAGCATCTAATTTTTTGAAAAAATTATTTTAGAGCATGGAAGAGCTCAAACATAGTTATGGGACAAAAGTTACAGCTTTCAAAAGATTAGCCTATTTTTTCTACATCATTCTCTTCTCGTTGAAAATAACTCAACTCCTATGAGGTGGTCTAATTGTAATACTACTATTTTTTATTTTCAATCTTCTCCATCTCCCATTATATGATTCAAGTGTTATCTTCTTATTGCAATCCTTTCTACTATACCAAATACCTATTATAATTCCCTTATCTTGTACTCACTGTCTTCATATCCAAAACTTACACTATTTTTTCTTTCTCTTTCTTTGAAAATTGTTAATACCAATTAATTACTCATATTCATCATCTTCACCATATTATCTATGGAATTCATATAAATCTAAAACATTAAATAATGGATATATATATATATATATATATATATATATATATATATATATATATATATATATATATATATATATATATATATATATATATATATATATATATATATATATATATATATTATGTGGTAAACTCACCTCATAAGCATTATCATTGATTTTCTTCAAAATTCTGCATGGCCCAAGTTTTTTATACTTCAATTTATTGTATGTGACTTTTAAAAATATTTCTTTTCTCAATTAAACCTTTACCAAATACTCTTCAAATACCTTACATCATCTCCTAACATCGGCTACTACTTTATATTTCTCATTAGTTTTCTAAAATTTTCTTCTTACTCCTTAAAACTATTACATATGCTTTTCAAATGTTTTTGCATCCTCAATAATTTGATCTACAATTGATAATTATACCAAATCTAAAATATCAAAAAGATTTTTCCCATAAATAATTTTAAATGGTGATTTTCCTATTCATCTATTTACTGAATTGTTATATGCAAACTCAGCTTGTGGTAAAGCCAAGTCCCATTGCTTGGGCTTATCTCCCATTATGCATCTTAAAAAATTGTTCAAGATCATATTCACAACTTCTGTCTATCCATATATTTGTTGGTGATATGCACTAATAAATTATAGCTTACTACCCATATTCTTCCATAAAGTCCCCCAAAAATGACCTATAAATTTTGTGTCGCTATCTGAACTAATAATTTTTACAACACCATGTAATCTCATGATATCCTTAAAAACTAATTTTACAATTCCATTGGAATCATTGGTTTTTTACAAGCAATGAAATGAAAAATTTGATAAAATATTTCTACAATAACAAAAATTGAATTGTTACCTCTCTATATTTTGGAAATCCCAACACAAAATCCATACATAAATCTATCCATGTTCCTCGTATAATAGGTAATGGCATGTATAGTCCAATATTATGTGGATGTCCTTTAAGCACCTAACATATTCTATAACTTAAAAGATTCCTTATTACATCTGTCTTCATCTTTGACAAAAAATAATTTTCCTCCACCAAATCTATTGTCTTTGTTTTACCAAAACGTATAGCCAAACCACCAAGATATAATTCTTATATTATATTATCTTATCGAGACCCAATTAGAATGCATAATTGATTCCCCTTGAAGAGATAACCTTTTTATATAAAATAATCATCATGAATAGCATCTTTCCCACCTATTAATGAATTTTTGCACTACTCAACTACCTTGCAAAAATATTGGTCGGTATCATATAATTATTTGATATCTTCAAATATAACTACTTCACTCATCATAGTAGTTAATAATTCTACCCTCCTACTCAATGCATAAGCTACCTAATTATGTTTTCCCAATTTATGTTTCAATATAAAAGTGTATCTTTACAAGAAAAAAAGCCACTTTACATGCCTACTATTCAACTTCTTTTGTATATTCACATACTTCAAATCCTCATGATCTATAAATAGTATAAACTCTTTAGGCACCAGGTAATGCCTCCAATGTCTTAACGCTTATACAATTAGATAAATTTTAAAATCATAAGTAGAATATTTTGGTCTTATCTCATTTAATTTCTCACTAAAGTATGTTATTGGATTTCTTTCTTGACTTAACAAAACACTAATTCCCACAAATGAAGAATCACAATCAACCTCAATAACTTTGATAAAATCCAGTAATGCTAAAATTGGTCTTTATTTAATCTTCTTCTTCAAAAATTTATGACTTTTTTTAGCTTCTCTAGTCCATGCAAATTTCTTCTCTCTCATGCAATCTATTATTGCTGCCACAATACTACTAAATTTTTTAATAATTATTTTATAAAATGTTTGATAGACCCTGAAATTTTTTTACCTTTATAACGCTTCTTCAAATAGGTAACTCAACAATTTTCTTTATCTTTTCTTTATCCATTTTCACACCATTTTTTGAAACTAAAAATTTCAAAAATATAAAAATATACTACATAAACCTGCACTTCTTTAATTTTTCATGTAACTTATCCTTTCTTAATAAGTACATTACCATTCTCAAATGTTATAAGTGTTCTTATTTAATCTTAATGAATATCAAAATATCATAAAATTAAATAACCAAAAACTTACCAATATATTCATGTAACATTGTATTCATCACCCTTATAAATGTGCTAGGTGTATTAGTTAATCTTAAGGTCATCACCATCGACTCATACAAATAATCCCTAGTCTTGAATGTAGTTTTCCACTCATTTCGTTCACATATTATAATCTAATAATAACCATTCCTTAGATCAATCTTGGTAGAATATTTTGTTCCTACAAGTATATCTATCGTACGATCTAAATGAGGTATAGAAAACCTATCCATTGTTATAATTTTTTTAATTTTCCTACTATCAACACACATGCTTTATCCTCAATCTTTCTTTCAAGTTAAAAATATTAGTGTTCCACATAGACTCCTACTCTAACTTATCACCTTCTTTCTTAGCAATTCAGTAACATGTTTATTTAATTTTACATGTTTTGTTGGAGTCATCTTGTAAGCTTCTTGATTGGGTAGAGCTGATCCTGGAATAAAATTAATGTGATGTTGACTATCTCTCTTTGATGGTAAACCAT
The DNA here is from genome assembly GCA_037957365.1 of Torreya grandis. Taxonomy (NCBI): domain Eukaryota; kingdom Viridiplantae; phylum Streptophyta; class Pinopsida; order Cupressales; family Taxaceae; genus Torreya; species Torreya grandis. The sequence continues at coordinate 459,856 of JARHVA010008381.1, read as the reverse complement.
CAGATAACTCATTAGACATAACATCTGCATATTCTTTCAACACTCTTCCTAGTAATATGTATTAGTAGCATTTATTTTTCTTCATTCTTTGGTACTAATATATAACAAAAAGATGAAACCTTCATAAATTGGATAAAATCTTTAGTACAGAGCATGATTTTTGTCTTCTCTTCCTCTTTAAGAGGTAACAAAACTACCTTTATACCACATTTTCAAAAAGTGCATGTGTTCTTTTCTCCATTATAAATTAATTTTTTGTCAAATTTCCATGTTTTCCCTAATAACACATGGCATGCATCCATCAGAACAACATCAAACCATATTTCATTATTACAATTTTTTACTATAGAAAACTTGATCAAGCATATTTTATCTACTATAACTTAATTCCCTTTCTTAAATCATGGAATTTTATATGGATTTGGATTCTTTTAATATTTTAAATTTAGTTTCTCTATCATTTCTTTAGAAACCATATTTTCACAACTGCCACCATCATAATTAATTTGATTACCTTTCCATGCAAAGCACATCTTGTTTGAAAAATATTTGATCACAACCATGCACCACCACCTTTACTTTTTAATTACTCCTTTGTAGCAATCACTCTTATTCTCATCATGAGATTCTTTCCAACATCTATTAGTGCAACTTCATTATTATGCTCTTCTATTTCAACCTCAACTAGATTTACTCTTGGGTGATCTTCTTGCCTCCTTTATTGATCTTGATATTGTGTACACTCAAATGATCTATGACTTTATTATCCATATATGTAATAGACATAATATCTATGTTGATTTAGAAAACAACCTTTAACACCACCATAACCTCATCCTCTCTAAAATCCTCTTCTTGTATGTTGGTATTGAAACCCTTTCATATTATCGTCTTGCCTTTTTGCACCACATGATGATTCACCTCTATGGGTATTACACCCATCTCTGGTGGTATTAAACCCACCTCATTGATGTTTTTGAAGAAGAATCATATATAAGATGCTCTATTAGACCAAGTTGTAGGAATGGGTGTAAATTTTAGAAAAAATAAAAAATTGCATGTTTCCCAAAATTGCATATGAGGCCCCAAACTCCCAAGGAAATATTAGTGGGAAGAGAACAATGAAAAAAATAGGGTCTCAAAACACTTTTTATAAATTGCAATCAATTTTCTCAATGTTTCCAGTCAAAGCAAGGAGTAGAAAACAAATTCAAGAAGAAGTTCACTAAAAATTGGAGGAGAAATGTCACTCAAGAAGAAGTGCACATACATCTCCCATTTTCACCAATCAACATCATTCAATAGGAGGACATAGTACAAGAGGGAGATTTCATGACTAATTTATAATTTTACAATTTGTAAATTATAATTGGAGTTCCAGATTCTCTAAAATGAACTTTTGTGGGAAATGAGAACCCTAATGGCATTTTTTAATGTTTCAAAAGTACAAATTGTAGTTGGATTTATAGATTATTTAAAAGGAATTTTTTCACGTAAAAGAGAAATCTAGTTGCAATTTACAATTTTGTAAATTTTAAAATTACAATATGCATTTAGAGTTCAAGATTCCCTAACAGAACTCTCTAGGGGAAATAAAAGTAATAATATCAATCTTGCAAATTATAGGTCTATGAATTGCAATTTATAATTTACAAATTATTGTTTTACAATTTGAAATTCCTTTAAATTATAAATTACAAATTTACAAATGGCCACTAAACTTCCTCACAACAAGAAAATTTCAAATTTGCAAACGTGACCAAGATTCTCCCAAAAGGTCAAAAAATGGAAGAGTAATGCATTTATGCATTAAAAATGTGGAGATGAATTTACAGAAGGTAAATTTTCAAAAATTAGAAGTGCAAAATGTAAGGTGTCAAAAAACAAGTTAATAGCCAAAAATAACCTAAGTATTACATTTTCTCATGCTTTCCTTGTTCAAGATCCTCCATGGGAGAGATAGTGTAGGTTTGCAAAGCTAAGGCAGGCCATTGGAGGAAGATCATTAAAATGGACATTTATCCAAAATATTCTCATGCCATCATTACAAGAGCAAGTTGTTCCATTGTGTGCATAAAGGGAAGGGAAGCTATACAAGAGGTTTCAACTATGCAAATAAGTTGTCAAGGGCATTTCTAGGTAGTTACACATGAGGGTAATGTTTTTTTGGACTCCACCACAAATTTTCACCTTCCATATCATGTAAAAGACATCTCCAACCAATATGTCAAAGATTTTATTACAAATCTTCACCATTCCTTGCAGAGGTAGTTAGAGCAATGATTTTTCATGAAATATGTAAAGAGTCTAGGCATTATAAAGGGTATATTTGAGCTGAAAGCATCTTGAAAACACATGGAGGGTTGTTTTGAAAATTTGCAAAATGTAATCCCCTTTCCCATTTTTGAATAGGATGAAAAAAATGTATAAATAGAGGGATTCTCTTTTATTCTTGGGTTGTTGTTGGTCTTTGTTTTTATATGTATAGGCTCTTCTATATTTTGGGATCACTTTTGTATGTGTATTTTTTATCTCTTGCTAAGGTGGTTGTAGTTGTACAACTATTAACAAGGTCTAAGAGTCTGTCTATATGTCTCCCTTATCCAATATGGAGTAAATACACCATGCTTGTTCCCATGGTAGAATTTTGAAACATTGTTGTATGTAAAATTTTCTTTCAGAGATAATGGAAAATATCCGTGGTGCTTACTTTTTTCTGATTAATATAATTCAATGAGATGTTTTACATGCTATGTTAATTGGATAAATAGTTTTATGCTTATGTATGGTTGTCATCTTGGGCACATATCTATTTTTTAAACCCCTTTTTGCAAAGAGATTTGGAAATATTTTATTGAATACCTCTTAAGGGCACCCTAAGTCTATGAATTTTATAGGGAAAGGTATTTGATAATTTAAGTGTAGTGTATGATCTAGGGTTTTAGGGGTCATTTTAATGTTTTCATTATATTCGCACCTATGGATGTAAACCACTCGTGATATTCCTCATTAGATTGTAAGTCAATTTTTATGCATCTTTTTAATAAGTGATGTCATAAATGTTAAAATAATTCCTATTGTTTGAAAACCACCAACACACCACCCCCTTTAATAACTATTTAATGATCCTACCTTGTCCTACCGTACAAATAATACATCCTTTTCATATGTTAAGTGTTTTTAACTTTGTAAATGGATGAAATATTACCTATATAACATGTGTCTATGTTTTGTGCTTTAAATACCCAGCACATAAATTTTCCATTCAACCCATGTTATTTAAAATTCTTTATAATGAAGATTGCGAAACTTTCCCATTTATCTTCATTAGTAGTTCATTATGCATCTTTTGTGACAATGCTTAGTGATTAGATTGAATAATTTTGGTTTTTCTTTGGTTATATTTGTGTCTCCTTCTGCCAAAAATCCATTTAGAGGTTCAATTACAAAATCTCTCCATATGAGCAAGTAGCATGTAGGTCATCTAACCTTGATTCAGGCAGACCCAAAAGTAGTAGGTAGAGATGACCATACCCTCTGTCGGTACCTGACAATCATTTTATCCATTTAGTTAATTCTTGATGAAAAACCTTGCCCTAGCTATAATAATAAATTAACACTTTTTCATCTCTATTTGTCATTTTATTCTAGTGTGCAAGGCTAAGCATAAGATGCATACAACTAGGAATCAATGGAACCTCCATCCTAGCTCCTCTATTATTATTATTATTATTATTATTATTATTATTATTATTATTATTATTATTATTATTATTATTTCTTTCATCTTAGCCCGGTCTATTTCTTCAATCATTATCTCTATTATGGAAAGAGGATCCCCCTTCCACTTGATTTTGGCTTTGACCTTTGTCCTAACTAGAAGATCCATGAGGAATCCCTTTCTCAGCTCTACCCAACTTGTATGACATCTCTTTGACATCATTAGCTAAGGTTTTTAGAATTTCCTCAAGGTTGTCATTCTTATTGGATTGAGACTTCTAAAGATTGTTCAGCTTTATAGTAGTCCTTTTACTCAAAGGTTTCTACATAGCATTTATATTATTTTTAATCTAAATGGTCTTACTGAATGTTAGCTTAAGCTTTGTGGGAGCGTTATCTCTTAATTAATATCCATTCTTCTTATCAAATGGATCAAAATATTTAAAAAATTGAGCAATATCAGTTGGTTTAATATTATCAAGCAACCTCATCATAGTCTTATTAAATATTTTATTGATGTCTTTCAAACATTTATTTAGGTTATTCTTTATGTTTTCAAAATTTTCTAGAAGAAATTGAGGCTGAATTCTATCACCATAATGTATTTGAAAAATGTTCTTCATTTTTTCCCATGAATATATGCATCCATGTGGAATATAATTGAATCATTCACATGTATTTGCCTCCAACATGTGAAAAAAAAGTATAATACAAATATCCTCATGCTCAACCTCATAGTCTTCATTTATAATATGAAAATCCCCCAAATGCTTCTCTCCAGTCACTGCGTTATTTCCTTGAAACTTAGAGACTCCAATCCTTTCTTCTTTCAGAACATTAATGGGGTAACCATCCATTTTTTCAAAATTAAATGGCTACTATTTGGGAATCCTAAATGTAGGATGTTCATTTTCATCCTAATCTCTATGGCTCATTATTGGTTCTTTGGTGGACTCAAGATTAGATAATAAAGGGCTATGAGGGGATGAGTGAGGTGGAATTGTGAGATTAAACCTAGGAGGAGATTCATTTTGATGAGAAGGTGTTGGGTAATAAACATGACTATAAGGATATCAGTGAATAGGAAAACTATGAAATCTTCAATCAAAGGAATTTAAACAAAAAGAAGTTTAGGTGTTCCATAATTACTATGATCGAGACACTCATTTCCTACAAAAGTTTACTCTTCAATTGGACTTCAAACCTATCTCCCTTTATTATGAAAAAGACTTAACTCAGAGACTAGCTAATTTGATGAGTCACATTTGAAGGAGGATCTCAATCCTTCTAGTTTTGAAAACAAGAGAATAGTCAAAACTTAATCAATTAAAATGGGAAATGATGTTTCAAAACTAGATAAAAAATTGGAGTCACCACTAGAAAAAAAATTCTAGAATAGAAAAAATTACAAACATATAGTGATACATTCTAAAATTATACTTTCTTATAATCAGTGATAAGAATCCTTTGTAATGGCACAAACAACATTGATGACCCAAAGTCTTTCACTCCCTAATAATGGTGCCAATCATGCTGACATCCTAAAGTATTTCACTCTTTCGTAATGATGCCAATGACGTGTTGTGCATTTGATGACCAAAATAGAAATTCCTTGGTAATGTTCCCAGGTAAATGTGTCAATGAAGTATTGGGCTATTGATGTTTAAAATAGAAAATCCTTGGTAGCATTCCCCAATAACGGTGATAATGTGGGTTTATTTTGGGTGTACACCTCTATAATTCATCCTTACACACATAAGAATATGGAAAAAATAGATGATAAAGCTCAGTTATGTCATTATAGCTAGAGAAGGGTTAAAGATCTCGATGGAAGGAATGTAGATAATGACTAGAAGACACTGACAAAGGGCATGGTTAGTTCCATGCTACTTTTGGATCTTCCTGAACCAAGGTGAGAGGACCTACAAAGTAGCTTGATCATGAGGATAAATAATAGAGTTCAATCACTAGTGGATTAATGGCACACACATAGTTCTGATCCAAGCATAACCAATCTTACATAGTTTACTCTGTAATAGTTGTCACACAGACTGAGTAAATGCTTCTAAATCAAACAAAAGCTACTAAGGATAGATGGAATGTGATTATAATCTCCATTTATAGAGAAACTATTGATAACTAGGAGATAAATGGAATATTATAGTGCTGATGTTCAAAGATAAATTATACACACATTCCAAATTTGTAATACTCATGAATTTGTAGGAGAATAATACAAAAAATCTTCAACAATAGGTATTACTTGTAGGGGTAGGATAGGTATGATAAGTTAAGTACATATAAATTTTTTGTTATGGCTTTCAACATAGGGGATTCCTTAGGCTTCCATATTGTCACTCATTCCAAGATGTAAAAGAATAGTAAACAAGATAAAGAAAAGTATCAAAAATGGTTTGCATTCACTAATGCCAATCCAATGCAAGCATTCAAATGACACTTGAGACCTCCAAAACATACACTGTAAGAGAAGATTCAAACAACTTCTCCTATCAACTCCATAAATCTAGGATATCTTAGAGATATTATCAGTAAAATACTCCCAAATCATAATAACAAAATGGATTTATAACCCAAGTTCATGCCCAAAATGACTACCATTAATAGACATAAGACCAAATACCGTATCAACAATGCATGAATAATGGGCCATTGCATTTTATTGACATAAAGAGAAGAAATTATAGATGTTTTCCATTAACTTGAAAGTAAATCTACATACATCAATGGTCATAATGATAAGATGTTGAATATCATAATATATTTGCTCTAAAATAGGGGAGATATATACATGCTCTCAGCGTTTGCTAATGATTGTAAAAATGCAATCACCTTAGCAATAGAACCAAAAAACACACAAATAAAACTCAAAAAATAAAAAAATCCTCTATAAAGAGGAGATTTTTGAAAGTTGAAAAATCTTAACCCCAAAAAGACAACCTTTGTAAAGAGTACAAGCCTTCTTTACTTCTATAAATTTCTCACCCAAAACATTTTCGAAAGATGCTCCATCTAGAAGATGCTTTTTATTATACAAATTCATGCTCTAAAAGGTGATCATTTTGTTAACTCGGTTGTCCATGTAATGATGAGATTTTTGATTCTACCCAACTTGAAGTTTGTAGGATTTGAACTTTAAGGAAAATATTCTTCCTGCGTGTAAAACAAAATTTTCTCTTCTTTTGCAATAGTTTTACTCTATCTTCTAACTAATCATTTACCCACTCATGCTGTAGATGATTTGCCGGCTTATGAACCAATTACCATTATCCCTAAAAAAGAATAAAGAATGAAATAATAGATGGAATCATAAAGAATACAAAACCACTATATTATGGATGATCATTTTTGAATGGATCATCCATGATGGCTAGCTTCCTCTTTGTGCACATCATAGAATGTCTTTATCTTTGTCATGATAGTATCAAAGGGTATTTTATTTTTTGTACGACTGTTCTAGCTATAATATAGGTAGTGTGGGATATATGGTCATTTCAATCATGATGATAATGAAATAACATCCCCTCAAAATATGGTTTCAATGGCCCATTTTATGACGCAAAACCCTTGCAACGAATATCTTCATCAATAAAGCTCTTTGAATTTTAGCCAACTATTGGTATCAACCATAACACTTAGCTTCTTATTTATTTTTCACTTTGGAGGTCACTGCTTAGTACAATATTTTACTTCTCATGGTATTTTTAAACCTTTGTGCACCTTTGACTCTTCAATGGGACTTCAAAACCCATGTGCAACTTTACACCCAGTATGACTTCGAACCTTTCATGCATATTTTTAACTTTACAGGATTTTGTGACTCAGGTGCACATTTACAAAGGTGCATAACATCTCCACACTTGTTTTCCCGATTAAATTTTTTTTTGCATTTGATTGTATATCTCCATTTGGAGCTTGTTTTCCTTTGTTCAAAAATTCTACTGTAGTTGGGCCTTGGATCCCATGTGAATTTGGCGTAACACTTGAAATGTCCAATTGCACCATATTTTCCTCTAGCAAAGGTGTTAAACCTTCATGAGGTTGTTGAGATACATTTATTTGAATTTTACCATAAGAATTTGGATCTATTTCCTAAATCTCTACATCTGTTCTTTTCATAAGGAGATCATCTTCCTGCGGAATGCTGCAAGGAACTATAGAACATAGGGGATCATGCACAGGTGAATGCTAACACCTTTCAATATTTTGATTTAAACGAGATGATACTTCATTGTTTGGTGCTACTTAGATCTTGTACGCACATGTCTGATATGGGGTAAATATTATTTAATGACAACTTTATGGCTTTAACGAAAACGGAATGCATTAGTGCATCACATTCTCTATCTATATCCAACGACTCTGTCAAGTAGTTGGTCTCCTCCAAAAAAGGTTTTTGTACATGCATGGTGACGAATTTTTTTTTGTCTCCATTTCCAATCCTATCCTAACTCCAAACCACCGTCTTATAAACAGTCCTGGGAACTCGATCAAATGTATTAGTACATCTTGTATGAGAATATACAGCTTGAATTTGGCTCTGCCACTCTAGAGAATCAGAAGATTGAAAGATGTCGTGGTTCATAATTTTTTTAACTTGATTTCCTACGAGATGAAGCCAGGATGGATATTTACACTTTCTTAATGAACTAATACTTGAATTTGACCTCGTCGCTTAGAATGCATCATGCAATTGCATCATATTTATCTACCACCATAGCTTCATTCTATTCCTTGAAAGCAAGCATTTTGTACTTCCATCATTTTCTACGATCAAGACCTTTCATTCACGTCACCTTCCTCAGAAATGGAACTTGGCTTTCACTTCCTCATTGCCTTGAAAGTCAATGTTAATCTTAACACTGACATGTGGAGCATTCTTCTTTTGGTAGAATTTTGTACCTTACCTGCAGTTTTACACCTGATGGGTTTTCGGAGCTTTTGCACACATTACAATTTCATGGGCTTCAGATATCCAACTGGACTTTACAAGTTGGAGATTTAAAGTTGCGTTTTGATGTTGTAATCTATTACCAGATCTGTGTTTGTTGTTTTGTTGAAATGTTCTACCACTTATTTTGTTAGCATGTGTTCTGGGACACGGACTTTTCATTAAAATGTGTAATTTTTAATTTGCATATTAAAGTTGTTTTTCCCCAGAAGTTTCCATTGCTCCGTTTCATCGTGGACCTCAGTGTTTTACCGGCACTTTACATATTACAAATTCTCAAATCACAGTTGCAAAGTGACATTGCTTTTCCTTTGTGAACCTCTGCAGACGTCCATATGGACTTAAGACATAAGACATTAGCATGGATTTCTTAAAACTTCAATTGGCGGTGGACGACTTCTTGCATAACGCAAGTTTACAAGTTGAAGCTACAGTGGAGGATTGTATTTCCCACGAAAACTTCTATGCACTTGGACCATTGCACTTTCGACTTTCCACGTGGACATTAAAAAAATTATGTGGGTTTTTAGAACCTTTTGATGGCACCTATGTCGCGGGCTTTGGACACTTACACTCACTTTGCAATTTGCCAGAAAAATGTTGCAATGTGATCTTACACTTCCCTCCTCATGCAATGTGTTCATTGAATCAATGCTTTCTTGAAACTTTGCTTTTGCAATTTGGATGCGGACCTCGGGCATCTATATGCACTTTGAAATTTTCAAGTTAAAGTTACAAATCAATGTTGTATTTCCCGACTGAAGCCCTAAGCCCTTATCCCTTTACAAACGAAAAACATTAAACTTAGCATTTTTAACACTTAGTCACATTTTTTTTATTCTTCCCGGCTTGATTCCACCATGCACGATATTAATATTTTTTAAAAATATGAAAATGTTAAGTGTTAATGAAACCAAATCTTACGGGGTTACATAATACAATTGCAAAAGCAGGGTTTTTACTCAGAACGAACACTCGCGGATTTCCTTTAGGGGGCAGCAATTAGACTTTCGGATACTTGTATCTCAGAAAAATGGTACAAATTGCTTAGGCATATTTGGGCACTAACAAGGACAGAAATTTGGGATAATGTATACACCTTCAGGTGACTTCAAGTTGATTGGTAATACATATATTGATTTAAGAGGTAGATGAACGATAGCAAAATAACTTCAAGGTACATTTTTTAATCTTGGATTGGTTACTATCTCTTGGTCATCGAAGAACCAATCAATTGTGACATTTCTATTAACTAAAATGCAATATGTTGCAGGCACATAAACAACTTTTCTGGGAGTTTAGATGAGAAGGGTAATTTCAAATTTAATGTATACTCAAGAAAAATTTACAAATATATATTGTGACAATAACTCAACTATAACATTGTAAAAAAATCAAGCGTTTCATCAAAACAACAAGCATGTTGACACTAGATATCACTTTACTTATAAATTGGTAAACAATAACGATATATATCTTGAGTTTTGTATGTCTGGAGAACAAGTAACAGAGATCTTTACAAAGCCAGATTAAAAACAACGTGTTTGAGCATCACCAGGTAAACATAGGTATAACTTATATACATGGCAATGATGATTAAGGGCGAGTATTGACGGACGTAGACTTACACTTCAACCGAATTGTTAATCTTCCCTTCCACGTCATCTTCTTCTACAGCTGGTCACCGACTTGCATTTATTATCGGTCAAGTTTTAATGTTTTAATGCATTCCACATATCTTCTTATATCCCTTGTTCGCAGCCGTCTATTTGGATTGCATTTAATGCTTTTTATGAGATTATTTTCATATCGGTCTAGCTGAGATTCGAGAGACTTCCAAGCGAAGATATCTCCGAATAAGAGAAGTATTATTATAGTTTTTAGTTTAGGTTTCTGACGAATGAAATTTATGTATGAGAGAAGCGAAGCTCTGTCAAGTTGTTAGATGACTGTGATGTATTTTCTCAGCATCGAGGCCATGTTATACTTTTAATAGAAGTCTGAATATTCCGAGTTTATTTTCTGTAGCAGTATAGATGTCTTAAGATAAGTATGTGATTTGACGTGGATGTATAGCCAAGACCTCTTAAAAGATATGTGGTTTTATGGAATCTAATAAATGGAAGTATGTGATTTGTGGAAATATAGACGAGACGTCTTAAAAGATATGCGGTTTGATGGATTGTAATAAATAGAGAATATTCAAAAAGTGAATTGGTTGAAAAGGATTTCATAGAATTTTAGCAAAATGTGATTGACAAGTGAAAAGCCAAACTATAAAACCTTTGCTAAATTCCTCCCAGCATGATCGAAAAATGTGATCTTTGGAGTAGGACCTGCGCATCTGTCAAACCATTATTCAACTAGTATTTTTATGAATACTATAGTTGCAAGTGGCGTGATAGACATGGATGTTAGATGTGGAAGCATACGTTAGGCATAGCTTGAAATCCAATACAAATATGTAAATACAAACTCGTTTCATTTAGCCTCAAAGGGATGCGATATTTATGATAATAAAGACGTGTTTAAAAAAAAATCCTTTGAAAATATTCCTGGAAATTAGTGAAATTATGCCTGTATTGAACTTTGAAAAACTTTCTTACTCCTAGATTCCTGAAATGTGGTAATGTACAACTACAAAAATAATTAACTTTAGATGCATGCTATACTATACTTTGTTTAGTTCGTTATTTAATGAAATCAAGCAAACTCCTCATACCATTCTAATGTAATGATAGATGTATATTATATTTTTTTACTTCTTTGATTAAATGAGTAAACCCATTGTAATATAATAATTCTACATTCATTGTAATGTAATAATTCTACATTCATTAGGATTCTCTCCACCTTTTTAAAACCTTGTTTTCTACATTTGTTGTGAGATGTACAAAATAGATTAGATCAAATATTTATAAAATCATATTAAAGATATTAGATTGTTCCACCTATAAAAGGCCTTATAAAATTCTCCAACAAATATGGGTTCAATTGAAGAGTTATCTTTTCCAGGAATCACACTATACAGGAAATTCAACGTGAAAGAAGTGCATAAGCCCAGATTTTCCTAATCTCCAATATATACTCGCTTAAAACAAAAACCAATGTTATCAATACAAAATATATATAAAAACAAAAGTTTCCTCTAACGGTTCCCATTAATTTCAAAGATAGTGACTCCATGATGTAAGACATCAATGTCTAATCATCGATGCATCCTTTGTAATATTAAGGATTCTAAAGTTTGTATTTTAGATTATATTTGCTACACTAAAAGAACCTATCCCACTAATATATAGTCATAAAATTTACAGTGTCAGTTAAACTAAATCATTTATTTTGAAATTAAATAAATAATTAAAAAAAGTCTTTAATTTTGTGAAGGAAACTCTCCTCGATTCTTAACAACAGTTAAATGTTTAATACTTAAAAATGTGGAGTTTAAATTTTCAAGAGAAGTATATGACTTACGCCCATATATATATTATTTCAACTTCATAGAATCACTCTCAAAAATTTATAAATGTCAAAGTGATATATATATATATATATATATATATATATATATATATATATATATATATATATATATATATATATATATATGAAAAGTGTAATTTACGTCCTAAGAAAATAATTGTGACTAACCTTTATACCTGATATGTTATTTCCATCAAAGTGTTGAAACACTAGCCTAAAATTAAAAATAGACACAATCATGTTTTAAAATATAAAATTTAAAATCTAGGAAATAAAGACTGCCAAAATACATTGCAAAAGAAATTAATGAAATAGACAATCTGGGCTTACCATCTGAGCACCTCTTTAAAATGTAGCACTCTATCTAAATTTTTCGTTTCTTTGTGTTAATAGAGGGTCTCCATCCAAGTATAATTTCGAGCCATGCTAAATGTTACAAACAATCAAAATGAATATAAAGCCAATGAGAACAATAAAAACTATGTCTATATATTTTTGTGTGGGGGGAAGGACCTTTCTTATTCGACACCCCTTCCTCTTTTTTGTTTGATGTCAGCTGATGCAAAGGAGCCTCCATGGTCAGTGTTGATACTAGGAACTAAGAAAATTACTAGCCCAAGATCAGTGCTGATGACTAGAGCCAAAACAGGGGAGGCCATGCTAAAAAATGAAATGCAACTCTCCTTCACCGATGTTATTTCTAGGAATATGTTAAGTCAAACATTATCCTTGGCTAAATATTTCTCTCTCTTATTTTTTTAGAAGAAAAATTAATAGTCATCAAGAATAATGAAGAACACCTGTCTACCATTAGGATGATCTACCAGTTTATAGGATTTTGGCCGAGTCTTCCGCAACTCCATGAATGGATTTAGAAGAAACGGTAGGATATTTTTAAAGATAAAATTCAAATCTGTACTTGTGCAAAGGGCATATTCATTGTGATTTTTGATAATGTTGAAGATAAATAAGAAGTTTTTAGTGATGAACTTCATGGGGAATGGGGACATCATTTGCTTATGGCTCAGCCATGTCACTCAAATTTCAACCCGTATACTAAAAATTTCAATTTAAAACCAATTTGAATTAGGCTTACAAATATACCTTTTAAATTTTTGGAGCATTCTATTTTAGCAACCATCATTGAATAAATTGAAAAATTTTATAATATTTATCTCAACTATCTAGAAATGATTCATTCAACATATGCATATATTTTAGTCAACTTTGATATCCCAAATAGAACTGAAAGCTAGGAACAGAAATTGGATAGATCCATTAGACTATGAAGGGCTTCCCTTTAGACGCCACAAATTCTTCCAAACTAGCCATTTGGTAAATGTTTGTCCTTCCTTCAAACTTAATAAAAAAAATTCTTGGTGGAAGGAAGATGAAACTGAACATATTATTGTATAATCTCCAGCTAATAGAGAATAAAATTGACCATCTATTGTTATGGTTTAGGAACTCAAATGGATGAAATCATACAATTAGAGAAATGCTATAAATTAAAATCAATAAGTTTCACATTGGATGCTAACAACCATATGATGCCTCATACCCCTTCAAATAAAATCCAGTCAGCCATTTCCAAATTAGAGGGATTATCTTATGACTCACTAAATTTCTCTATTCTAATTCTCCTAATATTTGAGTGAGGCAAAGATTCGATAGTTGTGTGTAACTAAAATAGATCTAAAGGAAATAAATAAATAGATACTTTAAAAATGACCCTTAGATCTTAAATAAAAAAAATATTTCATGGGTTGTAGTTTTGTTGCATTTATTTATTCTTTATCCATTTTGTGTCACTATTTGTTTGCTATGTTTGAAAATTTTTGATCTTTTATTTTTTGTTCTTTCTATATGGGTTGTCTGATTTTGCTTTTTGTACTAGTTTGTGTCCCTTTTGAAAATCCTCTTTTACCATTCATATAAATAAAGGTGAGGAGAGTTTTATAAAAAGGGAAAAGAGAAACTATAATAATAAAAAATAAAGAGAAAGAGATTAGTTTTGGGGAAGTCATGACAAGAGTGAGTGGTAGCATTTCTCAACTCCAAATATACATTTTCAATGGGAACAAAAGATGATTATTTGAGTATAGAAATTAAAACATTTTTATATTAACAAGATGTTTGGGATTTAGTAGAAAATAGTTTTTTGAACCAAGAAACCAACAAGTATTCCAAGCCCTCTCATAAGCAAAGAACAACCTATTGAAAGAAAACAGGAGGAAAGATGCAAAGACATGGTTCTTCATTTATCAAGCAATGAAGTAATCAATTTTTGTAATGATTACAAATACCACAAGGTCAGTAAGCATGAGAAAGCCTACAAATATAATACCAAGGTATAAACAAAGTTAAAACTATCAAATTATAGAAACTAAGAAGAGATTCTGAGAATCCTCAAATGAAAGAATCAGAGGATATAGACTCATTTTTGACACATGTAATAGGGATTGTAAATCCAATAAGGAATCATTGTGAGAGTATGGAAGACCGTAAGGTTGTACAAAAAGTACTTAAAAGCTTACCTATAAAGTTTTATCTAGTAGTGATAGCAAGTAAAGAACCTAAATATTTAACTCAACTATTAGTTAATAAATTGATGAGATTATTATTATCACATGAGTAAATTTTGAATTATTTATGGAAATATTGATTGTAAACTACATTTATATCTTCACTTTTAATCAATAAAAAAAGAGGAAGATAAAATTAAAGTAAAGGAAGAGTTCATTTTGACCAAGAGGAGTTAGAGAATATACTTAATTTGAAAGTACAAGACTATCATAAAGCCCGCATACATATTTCATACCAAAAAGTGGAAGGGGTAGTAGCAATTTTCATAGCCATCATCAAGGAAAAATGTTTTATAATTCCAACAATCAATGCCAATATTTTAAAATATTTGGCATTATACATCTAAATGTATAAAAAGGCTCTATGATACAAATAAATAAATTAATTAAAAATGAAAACCAAACCAATACTATTGAACAAAACACAATGTTGATAACATGAAATGTTTCACAAGAGAGTTTAAATAAGGTATGGATGTTAGATAGCAGTGTTAGGAATCACATGAGTGGAAGTATGGATTTATTTGCAATAGTGGATGATTCAATAAAATTATAAGTAATGTTGGTTAATGATCACTGTGTATTAGTTATGGGGAAAGAATGAATAAAAATAAGAATAAAATAATGAGAAAATAAGCATATCCTCAATATATCCTATGTTATTGAATTGTAACACAATCTCATAAGCACTGCAAAATTTGTGAAAAAAGGTTATAGAATATAGTTTGATAATGGTAAGTGTGTGATCTTGGACAATAAACATAGAAATAGGCTAATTTAAATAGTTAGAATTATAAGGAATATAATGTTTCCTCTCAAGGATAAGATCAAACTATTTTTATAACCTCAAGGATTGAAAACAATTGCTGGAGTAGCTTTTAAAGTTTCATACTAGAGTCAATTCTGGTCATGGCACCTGATATTTGTGCATCTAAACTTTAGAGGATTGGATCTATTGCATATTAATAAAATAGTAAATGGATTTCCATCAATAGATCCACCTAAAACATCATGTGAGAGGTGCATTATATAAAAGTAACATAGACAAAAGATTTCATTTGCAAAGGACTATAGGGTAAGACATCCACTTGAGATAGTGAATTACGATCTTTATGCACTAATTCAAACACCATATATAAGTATAAATCTATATCTTATTGATATTAATTGATGATTTCAACCAAAAAAATTTGGTCTGTTTTGTGAAATATAATTCAGATGTGCTCGTTGTTTCTAAGGAGTTTAAGGTCAAAGTGGAAAAGGAAAATTAATATTATATCAAAGTCTTGAGAATGGATTGAGGAGGTGGATACATATCGAATGAATTTATTAATTTTTACACAGAAAATGTAGTAATAAAATAATTTACAATAAGATATACATCTGAAAAAAATAGTGTACCAGAGAAAAATAATATGAAAAATATGGAAATGGCATGAAGGATAGTAAAATTTGAGCATCTACAAAATCAATATTGGGCTGAAGTGATTTCATGTGTGATATAATTTTTGAATAGGTGTCCAACAAAAGTAGTGATAAATAAGATACTACGAGAAGATTGGAGCAAAAAGAAGCATAGTATCTCCTATTTGAGAGTCTTTGGATGTGTAGCATTTTCCATACCCCAGGAATTGATAAACAAGCTAGATGATTGAGATAAAAGTGCATCTTTGTGGGGATAATAAATAATCGAAAGCATAAAAATTATACAATTCACTAACAAAGAAGGTAATAATCAGCCATGAAGTAGAATTTATTAAATAAGAAGCTTGAAACAAGATCAAGACAATATAATGGTAATTGTAATAGGAATATAACATGAAAATGAGATAGTAGAAGATGATATACAAAAGGTTCCTCAAGTTCCACAAGTGAATTTTCTAACAATGTCTTCTCAGGTACCTACTAATCCAAATCAATCTACTCCAATAAGTAATAGTAGTAGTGAGTCTTCTAATCCAACACATTCATCACTGAGATAATAATAAATAAACACATCAAAGAAGATGTGTAGCCTAATGGAGATTTACAATGAGTCATAAGAGGCTAAAAATAAGGATTTATATTTTGATTTTGCATTTTTAATACAAGTTGGTCCAATTTACCTTGACGATAAATTTACATATGATAATTGAATTGCATTAAGGGATGAAGAGATTCCATCAATTGAAAATAATAAAACTTGGGAACTTGTAGATCTTATTAAAGGAAAGGATGTTATTAGATTAAAATGGGTTGAAAAAATAAATTTTAATGGTGATGGGAATGTTAAGACACATAAAATAAAACTAGTAGCTAAAGGCTATTGGTGCAGGATATTAATTATTCCATTTACTTATTAAATGGAAAATTCCTACAAATGTATCTTTATCTTACTTAGGTGTGATAAGAGGTTAAGTGCGTGAGAGGGTGAGTTCCACCTTGAGTTCTACTATGAGTTAAACTCAGTCCCATAGTGATTTTTCCTCTGAGTTAACTCCCCCTACTCCTTTATATTATTATTTACCAAGCTATTGTAATACAATAGACAATTGGTAAGCAAGGTTGTTTAATACATCAAATAAATATTTAACCTTTTATTCCATGTTTCTAAATACAAGTAGGGTCATCATTATTATATAATTCTTTGGGTGTTCACTCTACTAGAAAATCACCTACAAACGTATTGTAACATGCTATCAAAGCTCAAAATTGTAGCAATAAGCACCAAATTACCTATTTAATTTCTATTATTTATTCTCTTTAATTAGTTAAAGAGTAATTTTTATATTTAAAGAATTAGCATTTTCATGTATTTGATGTATTAACTATATAGGGAAGGCTCTTTCAGATCTAAGGTTGATGTATTAGAATTTGCATGAATGTTTTTTGTGTATTGACATATATTTTTATTATAGATATGTCTGGTGTATCATATTAACTTAAAACAACTTGCCAAATTGCCTATTATTTTTCATGTTTTAATGTTCCTAATCTTGGTACACATTGTCAATGACTAGTCAACAATGACTGGTTAACCTAGAATATTCGTAGGAGATGTACTTGATCAATTGATGGTCTAAGCATGCCATGTAATACCTTAGGCTTGTATAGTAGTGTCATTCATGAGAAGCCCTATTATGATCTAAAATGGTTTGTAATTTTTGTATGGCCAATTCTAACAATAGATTTTTGCATCCTCCTTCTTGGGAGATTTACGTTGACCTTCAATATCAGCATGTAGCATGGTTATAATGGACAACTACAAACCAATAATGAATTTATTGTTTGAGGTGTATTCAATGCTCACACCGCTACTAAGTAAACACTAACATTCTTTGTTAGGATTTAATAACATTATTAATTGTTATATAGATTTAAATATTTTAAACCTATTAAAACATATTTATTTTTAAGAGATATATTCCTATAAGATTTAGTGCTACCCATGACTATTATAGGTTATTTGATCTAGTTTATAAGAGTTTATTTTTCTACCTCCATTACTCTATAATATCCAAATGTATTGTATCGAGAATGTGAAAAATATAATATAAATTTATGTGTGGAATTTTTTATTCAACTCTCCAATTTAGAAACAGTGTGGTATTAGATCAAGTATGATCATGGATGTGACATAAAAGTAATAAGTTATCTCAAAATTACATGAAATTTATTGAGAGTAGGCATTCTCCCTAAGATAATGAATGAGAACATGGTCTCTAGAGTTTTAAAATCATGTATTGCAATAAATCATGTAGTTTCTAATTTTATCTATCATTGATATAGCTATGGTTCAGACTTGTCAAATCAAATGGAATGAGTCCAAAACATCAAATTATAAATCTAAAATTTGCATCTGATATGTGCATAACATCTCAGATATAGTCAACATCAACATTTTTTTATATGCATTTTTATATCTTGTTAGTTGCCATGTCATCTTAGGGATCCATTATAGTTTCTTCTACCTATCAGAACTCATCATGAGGCTAGTTAAATGGCCAAATCAAGTATTGTCTATACCAAAAATGCCATTTAACATCTCAAATTTGATCTTATTCTATGTATGTGATAATATGAGTCTACTTATTCTATGTTAGTCTGTGTATTTCTATCTACAAAATTAGTGAGCTTTTTGTCTACTTAACAAGTTAATCTAGTCATCAGTGGATGTCCACACTCAGATAAGCTATAGATCGCATGTGAAACATTACATGTATTTTATTTCATATATTAAATTATAATCATACATTTTGTTTTTTATACTATACCACTAATTTATGTACTACTCGATGTTGATGTGTTCCTACTCTTTTATAGCATGCTAAGTTATAGACATGGTATTTTTGCACTATATATGTGGAAGTGTGGAAACATAACAAGTTGTCAGGTTTTGTCATTTTTGTGAAAATCTAACAATTCATCTTTGAATTTATAGCCTATCCCATCTACTCATTGATAGTTTAGTCTTTACATATTTTTTTATTTAAAGCTTAATATCATATCTTGTTAACATTTTTTGGTCTATCATGATGTAGTCCTTTTTATAAATATATAGAGTCATGTCATTATGGTTTAGTTTAAAATAACATAATTTTTTATTTGTTGGTGTCTATTATTGAGAATGTTCCATTTTTTTCATCTCATATATATCAATATGTCTCATTAAGCCTCATACTCAAAATTTTATAGTCAATTATTTGTCTTTTATAGAAGTTTGGTCTTGTTTTGGTCCATTATCAATTATCAAAAATTTGAAAAATGTCAAAAAACAAAAAAGATTTGTTGAGAGTCATTTTTGTGGGTCAAATAATTTTTTTCAAAATTTTTGTTGTATGATATAGAGTCTTAAAAAAATTTAAGGACATAATATCTCTTTTATACGATGTCCAATGTGCTTCATTGCCCTATTTGCTAAGTAAGCAACGATAAATAGAGGCTATAGGATACACGGAGGTTGGAGGACAATTGACATCCTCTTGTGAGTTGCCTATGATAGGGTCACATCATTTATATGGTGACATTTTCTCAATGTGCTTATTTTATGTTATGCATGGTCTGATTATGTAGTGTGGTTTTCAATAAATCATTATTTTCTAGTTTGGTACCACCTTACGAAGAACATTGTGGGGAAAAAAATAAATAAATTAGTGCTTGGTTATTGAAAAAGGGTTTATGT
Source organism: Torreya grandis (assembly GCA_037957365.1). Classification (NCBI taxonomy): domain Eukaryota; kingdom Viridiplantae; phylum Streptophyta; class Pinopsida; order Cupressales; family Taxaceae; genus Torreya; species Torreya grandis. The sequence goes on along the minus strand of JARHVA010008381.1, from coordinate 439,938 downwards.
AAATATGAGAAACCACCAAAGTGGTCAGGACCTCCTATCACCTCTAGGTTCGTGGTCAACCTATAATTTAAAACCATATAGGTTTGTGATAATCCAAGAAACCACCGAAGGTGTTAAGCAGAGAGTTGTACTCATATTAGTTTTTGGTTTGTTGTAATATTTCAAGGAAAAAACTAAGGTGCCACTAAGACCGTGAAGGCATAAAAATGGCTTGCCAACTCAAAAAGTGAGCAAGCTACATGCAGAGTGTAAAATATTTTTACCATGTTTGAATTAAGGGGGTTCTACGAAGTAGAAATGTTAAGGGTGTGAATGTTATGATTTAATAACATTAATAATTTTTTATATAGGTTTAAATATTTTAAACCAATTAAAGAATAATAGTTTTTAGGAAATATATTCCCATAAGATTTCTTATTACCCGTGACTATTCTAGGTTATTTGATCCTATTTTATAAGAGGTTGTTGTGCTACCTCCATGGATATATAATATCTAGATGTATTGTATCAAGAATATGAAAAATATAATATAATTTCTTTTGTGAAATTTTTTATTCAACTCTACAATTTGCCAACATTCTTATGCAATCTAGGATTCAAATAGGTGCTCTATTGTGGCTTGGTCCATAGCCATAACAATAGAGGTGATTCCAAATTTTATGAATGTTTCATGATTAGAGGTCAGGATTACACACATCTAATAGAATGGATTTGCACTATAGTTGAATTTATGTCATACAATGGGAATTGACTGCATACCATAAATATGAAAAGGGAGAAAGAATTCATTCTACCTTGACCACTTGGGTTGCATGAAAAAATCCATGACCAGTCACATGTAAAAGTGAGGCATTGTGCAGGGATTCAATCATAAGGTGTGAAATTCATTTCTTTTGTATTCAATGTTTGTTAAGAGCTTAGAGGAATCAACCTAAGATTAATGCAGACTTGTGCATGCATAACAACATTATATAACATAAACCCATGGTTCATGTTCCTCAATGGTATCTTTTTCTTTTAGTTCCTTACCTCTCTTAATGGTGGTGCCTAATTATCTTATATTCTCATAGCTCGAGGGAAAAAAAAATCATAAATGCTTAAAAATTATATTTTTTTAATTATTATATTTTAAATAGTTTTTTAAATTTTTTCTATGAGTGGCTTATTTCTAGCCTAAGAGCATATTTAGGCATGTATGAGGAGTATTTTTGACTTTTATTGATGTGAGGAGGTCCAAAATTCTATGCCAATTCCAACAAGTGGTTGGATTTCCCCTTTACCCTTTGTTTGGATAGAATTTTTAAACTTTTAAGTGGAACTTAATTAAATAAGCCATTAATAAAAAATGTATTTTTTTCTAAAATTGGATTGGTAATTTAGAATTGCGTTCCACTTTTTTTTAAGTTCATAGTTTTTCATTATCTTTTCATTTTTCTAATTTATTTTGTAAAATGAAGTAATGTTATAAAGTGTCATATTCAGGGAGAGTTACCTATGCTATGGGCCCTACTAATTTTTATAGCATACTTTATGGACTAATTGCTCTCATCTATATGGACTCATTTTCATCCAAATGTGAATTCCATCTCTAGAGAGTGCACCATTATTTTCCCTTACTCTAACATTGATTGCTCACTAGGATGCATTCTCGATTTTGCCTAACATCCCATTCATGATCATACTTTAGGGGTTCATTAGAAAGCATTTTATTTAGTTGTGTATTTCCTTAGTGTCTTTTATTAATCATGATGACCCCGTTTGAGATATTTGAAATGATTATAGATATTTCATTTCCAAATATCCTTCTTGGAAAGGACAATTATCTTTCATGGTGTGCTTACATGGAAAACTTTCTCACACACAAGAATCATATTCCATTCCTATATGGACATATTCCTTCACCCACTAATCATATTCAGTTTAATAATTGGGATAATACTTGTGACAAGCTTTTTTTCACTCTATTACTACATGTTTCCATATATATTTTATACCATGTAGAATATACAGAGTGTCTTTGCATGATTTAGATAACTCTACATTCTCTTTTCATAGACCCTATTGTGACTTACATCACACCTCCTCCACTTTCTATTATTTTGTTTGAGCCTGTTGTACTCACCCCTCTTGATTTTATTTCTTGTGATGATACATTCATGATCGACAATGTTCATCCTTCTATCGATCCCCCACTATAGGATGAGATTTTCGTAGACCTCAGTTGTCTCATTATAGATTCCACATGTGTTCCTATACATATTGTTGCTCTTTTAGAACCTTCATAAAATTTCATTTCGAAAGACTCTACAGATTTTAGTGAGAGTATACATGTTGAGAGTATTGATGACTCATGTTTTCCTATAGAAATTCATCTTACAAATCTGAGTGCTTCATTTCCATAATAGTCTTCAATTTTAATAGTTGTTGAGCCTTGATCTCCTCTTTCCATGGACATTATTTCACTAAATGTTTCATGTCTATCTTCTTCTGTATTTATTCTCCACCCTTCATTGTATGCTTCCTAATTTCCATATTTTGTAGTTAGTTCTATGATTCCTAATCAAACTTTATCATATTTGAATACTAACAGGGAGACATTTGAGCATTATCAAGACATCTACTTCATGATTCCTATCTTCATTGCACTTCAGTGGGAACTCATCAGTTTGATATCTTATGGTTTCTTTCTTTTGAAAAGAATAGAGAACATTTGTTACAATGGGACCTAATAAAACATTCACCATGTGACATTCTACACATACCTTCTATCTCTTCTTTGTGGAGGCACACATCTTTCATATTTTGTAGGATGCTAAGATCATTGATATGTACTTGGGTACCTCATCAATCCTTGTTGTTTGGACCTAATTTTATATTCCACCTAAGGTTTGCTTAAGGGTGGGTGTTGGAGTGGGATTTTTAGTCTTACCTTTTTCTCACTACCTTTTCTCCTTTTACTTTACTTTTGAGAGTTGCATTATACATGCGTACCTCATCATACTTTGTTTTCAAGATCTATCCTTTATTTTTCACCCACCTAAGCTACATTTAAGGTGGGTGTTGGTATAGGATATTAAATATTCCATTTAATTATTAAGTAAATAATTACTACATATGTATCTTGAACATACTTAGGTGTGATAAGAGGTTAAGTGGGTGAGAGCGGGAGTTCCACAGTGAGTTACACTTAGTGCCATAGTGATTTGTCTTCTAAGTTGAGTCTCCCTACTCCTTATTTATATTGCTCTTTACCAACATATTCTAATATAGAACATAGTTGGTAAGCAACGAAATTTAATACATTAGGCAATCGTTAAACATCTTCTTGCATGTTTTAGAAAATAAACAAGGTCATCATTACATAATTCTTTCTGTATTCACTATATTATAAGATCACCTACATGTCTATTCTGACATGGTATAGATTATAATAAATTGTTTTCACCTTTAATAATATTAAATAGTATTATAATGGTTTTATCTATTACATATCAAAATAATTGGTCTAGGACTATTAAATCTACGTCAAATCAACATTCCTGAATGACATAGTAGAAGATAAAGTTTATATAAGAAAATGACTTGCTTATGAAGCTTTTGAAGAAGAACACAAGGTATACAAATTGAAAAAGACTTTATATGGATTGAAGGAAGTGCCTATAACTTAGTATAATATAATAAATTCCTTATTTATCTATATTTATGAATATGAAATTTTATTGACACATTGATGTTTAGAATGGCTTACATTATTCAAAAGTTACAACACTCTCTATTGAAATTTGCATTTAATTTCTTTTCCCTTATTTTTGACTCGGGGTAGGGTTCTGCTAAACTAATTGATTTTTCATAGGATTTGGCTTTGCTTTATCATTTTTTCATGGTAGGACCCTTGCCTTCAGCTCAGTTAGGTTGTGACATTGAATTAATATGATTGACCACTAACAATTTTTTTTAGTAGCTTTAGGTAGATTTACCTAATAAATAATAGTTTTTGTTACCCTCTCTAAGTTTCTTATAAAACATGTCAAAAGTCGATGACACTTATACATATACCATAGATTCTTCATCTCTGTAATAGTTTAAAATAAAAACTAAGTAAGGAAAATGTAATTTAGGAAAGATAGTCACAATGATTTTTTTGTTTGTCTTGGTTTCACCAATTTAAATCAGTAAAAATTTCAACAAGTTGACTTAAGTGGTCAAGTTCTCAATATGAAGATAATTTTCTTGACTCGGAGTAGGGAGATTATTTTCCATTTTCGATGCCCACATTTTAATTTTGTTTTCAAAAATATTAGAAAATGTAGGTTAAAATTTAAAACATTCCATGATACCTTTAAAATGAAACATCAATTCAAGAAATACTTATTGATGAAGGATGGCTCTAGCTTCATCAGAACATTTTATCCATTTTTCTATTCAAAAAAATATAAAGGTGAAAACTCTTCATTCATTAAAATGTGGTAGAAACCCTTGATAATGAGCACGTTAGCCATGTGTATTTTCTAACTAAAGTAGTTCAAACTTTAGATGGTTATATTTTTTACACCATTGCTAGCACAAACACTTGAGTTAAAATGGCCCAAAACTTTTTTTTATGTTAAAAAATCTTAAAATTTATTTTTAGAAATACACGTTAAAATGTGAAAATGTCATATGGGAAAAAAAATTGAAGAAGTGTTTTTGGGATTATAGTGAAAAAATTGTATGTAATTTTTTTTAAAAAATGAAATAAAATTTAAAATAATTATCTAAATGAGAAAATCACTATGGAACAATATATTTTTTTAACCACATTTGTTGTTTCAATTGACATGGAAACACTAGTATGTATCCTTGCCACACTAATTTTTCTAATTAGAAACCCTTTATTTAAAAATATGCCCACTATTTTTATGTTTTATTGATATTTTATCTATAAAATATAAAACAAATACAGATACTCAAACTAAATCAAAATAAGGAATACTACAACTAAATTTAAATAGAAAATAATTCAACAATACATATCTACTAAATATAACTAGAATTATTTTTTTTAAATATTAGGCTAAGGTGTGTTTGATATGTAGAATGTATTATATAATAATTCAAAGTTGTAGTTAATCAAAATGCTTAAAATATACTAAATACATAGGCATGAATTATCCCATAACTATGTTACCTTGTCTTTGAAATACATAAAGAGTAACTTGTCGAGGCCAACTACATAACCATGAACAATAGAATCAAATGATCAAGAGGCTTCATAATTAAAAATAAAAATAAAAAGCTTAAGAATTTAATTTATACCATGAGATACTTTGAATTTAATATTAATATAAATTAATATCTAATGAATTAGGTATTGAGGACATACCCCTCACACTTTAGATTAGGTAAAACTAGTGAACACATTCCCTCAAATAATACATCATAGCTACTTGAATATAGTTACAACCTAAAATATTTATGTGAACTAAAATTGATTCAACCCTTAATAATCCACTACATTCACCATTTTTTTATTAACAAATATCCCATTAAGGCATGGTGATTGTATAATATCAATTATTTATATAAGCCACTAAATTTTGGCTTAGGAAAAAAAAATATAAAATTTTGAAATAATGTTAAATATGAAATAAAAAATTGAGAAATTACAAATCCAATGTTTAAACATGTATTGAAAGTAAAACTAAACTTGAATTACTCTCATACCATATTAAATTACTATATAGAATCTAGAATTAGGTTATCCACTATAAGACAAGCGCCCATAATACTCGCATAATAAATATATCAAATACTATAAATAATGTAACACAAAGTGATACAAATATCATAACTACCTATTTTGATTATGATAACTAGTCTTATTCTACAAGTATAAACTAACTCTCATCCACAATATGCATCATTCAATTTTCTTATATAATTAAGAGGCAAGGTTAAGGTAAAGATCAGGGTTTTGGTGAGAAATTACAAATTGAATAAAATAAAATTATTATTATAAAAAGTGAATTAATTATTTACTTAAGTAATAATCTTCTATATAATACATTTTGAAAAAGTATAAACTAATTAATGTCTATCCATGAATTAATAATAAATATTACAAGTTTATGTTAAAACCATATAATAATATATGACTAATTAAATACAATAACATAATTTTTACCATAACATATTTCGTTAAGTGAAAATATTGTGAATTGTGTGAAAACCATTTTGATTCATTTTTATACCTTTCAATTTTACAAGAATTTATTCTAATACATGAATTTATTGGACCAAATTTTTCACCACATAATACTTAAATTCAAACAATTAAGAAAGACTAATGTTTAAACCTATTCAATTATTATTCAATGATAAATCCAAAGAGAGATTCATCGGAATGAAAAAAGATAAAAGTTACGTCATATTTTAAGTTTTATTGGGGTGGCTTCTACAAGTAGTGATTTTCTAACTCCTCATATAGTCTTGAGTAACCTTGGTGAGCTTATGTTTACATAGATATGTAATTAATGAAATCAAACAAATTGAAACCAATCTTGGTTGTTATTACAAACTTATGTATTTGATTTTAGTGAAATTATTTATAAAGAGATTTAATTCAATTAGTTCAATTTTTAGTATGGTGGTATTATATTAATTTTTCTTATGGATACTTTCAGAGTTCTTACCTAATTTAAATGATTTTCTGATGCAAGTTCAACCATAATTGTCTATGTTTTAACTTGAGTACATTTTCCATTTTAAAAACTCTATATGCATCACTGCACCATGCAGACTATTTACCTCAAAAGATACATATTACACAATAAGAATAAAGTTTATATCCCTTAATTAGAAATGTGCAGAATCCCCAATATTAGTAAAGGAGTTTACTTTTTGGGTCCAATAAGTATCACCCCTATATGGTCTACGATTATGCTTGATAAAAATATAAATAAATTATTAATTTTCAAGTCATTTAGCAAATCAATGCATTACCAAAAACGTACACATCATCCCACCTTACAACAAATGCACCACATCAGCATGTTATCAAACATCTACACAAAACCAAAAGGAATATTATACATCTCAACATATGTGTAAAATAGTTGGGTTATGCATTGGACATGTGGATACTAATAATTTTTTATCACCATGTTATATGCCACTTAAAATGATATTATGCCAAAGAATATTTTATCATAATATAAACCAAATTGAAACTATGTAACTATTGAAATGCAAAGAGTAAAACATGGAACCCCAATCGATATTATTTTCATATTACAGTTTTATAGTCATTCAAGACATTGATATATGTATGTTGTAGTATTTAAATATTAGAATTTAATAAGTCATACATCTCACATTTTATGATATGTACAAAGTGTACAATTTATAATTTTAAAAAAAAAAAAACTTTCCGATTTTATTATTTTTTTATATTATTTAATATCTATTTATATGTATAAAAAACATTTCTAAATTAAAATTTCAATTTAGTTATAGTTTTATTATTATTTATAAACTAGGTGATGCTCTTGAACTCTCCATTCCTATCCTATTTAATTTAGGGGAACGAGGTGAGGGGATGGTGGTGAGTCTCAAAAGAAAAGCAAAAGGAAATAAAGAGTTAGAACAATTGAATACAATCTTTAGATTGCAAAATGAAACTAGTAATAAATAGATTTAGTTTTTATTTATTTATTTTTTCATTATTTTATGATTGTTATTATCTTCTTTTTGTTTTGTTAATTTATAATTTTTTTTATAAATAATATCCTTATCATCTAGTTTTATATGATCATACCTAATTTCTTCTATAAAAATTAGGATCCCTCTTCGAACCCTGTATTTACTATTAATTAAAAAAAATAAAACACATCTAAATATTTATTTACACTCTTTTTCCACAAGTGTAGAATATAAATTACTTTCCTTGTCTCTATTTTTTTTTTCAAACACGAGTAGTTTTATTGTAAACACTTTTTATATTAATACAAATCATGTTTTTAAAAAAAAAGTTGAATTCTTTGAAGTGAGCATATCATATAGTTTATTTTTACACAAACTTGGTTTATATTCAACTATATTATTTAGTATTTTGTAAAATTAGTTACATAGTGGTTATAATATTTAAGGGAAAAATATTTATATAGAATTTGAGTACCATTATGTCTCAAAATTTGGTGAACAGACAAATGAACATATTTTGAACATTTCTTACCACCTTTTTGAAGCATTATATGGTATACAAAATTCTATCAATCATTCTGATGTTTCATACATTTTATCAAGATCAGACCCACCCATCTCCGTGAGTTTATTTATATTTATTATTTAGTGCACATTTTCAACTTTAGATTTGATTTACATTTCTCCATCAATAATATTCAATATATGTACTGAATCCATGTCTATTTTAATAGTAACTTTTTGAAACTTTTTAACTTTTATATTATTAGCATACTTATTATATTTTCATAACTTAATTAAATTAAATTTTGTAATTATATTTAAGTGAAATTTAATGAATAAAATTTAAATTATAATAGTTATTCAAATTGTTTAAAATATTTTTCATTAAAATGGTTGTGATTCACTATATAAAATTCTTTGTTCATAAAAAATTATTTAAATTTCATAAACTATTAAGTTTCATGAACAATTAAACTGAGTAGCTCATTGGTAAGTAATACGATAAAAATTTGAATCATTTTTATTAATTTCAAGTTAAGGGTGTATATGTATCCAATTTATGATGTAGTTCTACTTAATTTTTAAGTAAATTAAATATATTTATCATTTTAAAAATAATTATGTTTTATCCAATATTATTATTTCAACTTTTTAGACTTCAAACTTAAATATGATCTATTTTAAAAGTTAAATTTTACTTACTTATGTATGTATGTATGTATGTATGTACGTACGTATGTATAAGTATAATCAATTAAAATTTTATGTAAAAAATTTATTGAATGAGGGGGAAGTTTCAATGAATTTTTATAAATTGTTATAAGATAAACATACATTTATGAATGATTAAAAAATTATGTATCATAAAATTAAAATGAAAATGTTGAATAAATGTCCATTCTAAATATTTTATTTTATAGGTATATTTGACCATTAATTTTAACCATGACAACATCATCATCATCATCATCATCATCATCATCATCATCATCATCATCATCAGTATTTGAAGACATATAATTCTCACATTCAAAAATAAGTTGAATTATTAATAATAATATTTCATTCCATTCAATCTATTAAATATTTTATATTTTAAACATAAAACAAAATATGGTAACATTTAGTTATTTTAATTTATATTAATTCATGGAGTATGACTAGTAAGTGTTGTTAGTTTCTACATATTAAAAAAAACCAAAATATTACGTTTCTCATTTTTAATCACATTGTAATTATTTTGAATTTTCCAATTTGAACCATAAATTATACAAAATAAATAATATGCTTGGATAAACATTATTTTTCAATACAAATTCACACACACACACACACACACACACACACACACACACACACACACACACACACACACACACACACACACACACACACACACACACACACACACACACACCCACACACACACACACACACACACACACATCCACACTTTATTTTCAATTCACAAATATAATTTCTACAATTTTAAATGTCAATTTAGTGTAAAGTGGCATTTAAACACTGAAGGTTTAGAATAAAATAGTACTTTACACAAAAGTAGAAAGAAACTATAAATACTTAATAACCATAACAACTAAAACAATGAGGAAAAATCATTGGGTATTGGTAAAAGGAATTTTGACATATCATTAAAGATCTTGAGATAGTACAAGCTTCTATGAATTCCATGAAAATTATTTTGAGGGATTGGGGTCGGTTAGGTTTTATATGTCTTGTTAGGGTTCTTTTGGGATGCTAAGTTTAGGAAATTCGTTAATTTCACTATAACCCTTATTGTGATATTTGTGATACTAATTTATTGGTGTCTATTAGGTTACTTAGGTTGGGAAGTAACATCCACCCAATTCCATTTCCCAAGAGTGTTCTTAGTTAATGTTGGTGGTGCATTAAATGTATCTGTTTATACTTGTTTTAATTTTAACTGATTGGAGAAAGTTATGTCTACAAAAAATGGTGGTTAGAATAGCATTTATTAACAAACAAGCATAAGTCAAAATTTAAATATCCTCTGACTTTATTAGTCATTGGTTCAGAAAATCAAGACTATTTTATCGAAGACTTAGATACTATTAAACAAATGGAAAATTCAGAGTGACACTATAAGTAATTCAAGGAACTTATTAGAGGTGATTAAAAATATATGAATTCAATTTTTTATATTCTTGATAAGATTTAATTGAAGTTAAAGAAAATTATAGCAACTTTTTGGTTGGGAAGTTTGTTGGAGCAAGTCATGGCATTGAGGCAACCAAGAATTGTACCAAGAGGAAGTATACTCTAATTAAAGGAGAACAAATTGTTGCTCTTATTAATGATTATTTACTATTTTCTTTTAATTGGAAAGAAGATAAAATTAGAATTATTAATGAAGGCTCATGGTTGATGGGAATTGCAATCATCACGCTTCATGGAAATTGAATTGGTCTTATCTCGATTTAGAATTGGATCACATTCTTTTGTGGCTGAAAGTTCTCAACCACCCTCCTATATTTGGGATGGATTGGATCCTAAAAAAGTATTGAAATGTTTTTTTGTACACTTATGACAATAGATCTTGCTACTTACTCTTATAAAATATTGATCTTGGTTGGGATTTGTGTGATAATCATTATGAACTATAATCTTCCTAAGTCTATTCGGATTAGGGCCAATCTAGGACACTATGACCAGGAAATTATGTTTGATAGAGAAAACAATTATTCAAATTGTAGGAAATTTGGGCATTTCCATAATTCATGCACTGAGATCCATAGTGTCATGAATAGTAACCTTAACCTTGAGGATTGTAATGCTTATCATGTGTTATGGAATTACAACATGAAAATTTTGAATCTTCTCCCTAACAAAACTTTTAGTAAAATTAAGACTCAAGATGATTTGTAGCACATTTTGAGTTTGAACAATCTATGTTGCTTATCATAATTATTTTTTTATGGTTATAGTATTTGGTGGTTGGTGCTCCTTACTCTTATGTTATTGGTTTTATTTTTGATGGTCTATCTTCATATTTTGGGACAAGGTTTTTTTTGTGCCCAGGGTGATCCCCACATTATTTTGGTCTTGTGGGGGCCTTTTGTCTAGCTGTGTTCTTCTCTTGGTTAATCTAGGCCTACTAGTGTGCCATGTACTAGGTTCATTTCCTATACATATTCGCTGTCTTTTTCTTTATTTTTTTTGGCAAGACCTGGGTCTCCCATTGCACCGGACGTCGATTCCACACCATTCAAACATGGGTTCATCTTAATCTGAACCATAGTAACTAAAATATAGAAAATATAATGTAAGAAAAATACAAATATTTTTATTACTATAAATACCAATAAAGAGGATGGGAATATGATAGAAAATATAGTACTATTTTGAGTTGAATCTAAGGAAGAGAGATGAGTGGATTTCAATTTGTGATGTATAATAATTGAAGAACAAAATTATTTATATTTGTAATCCAACACATTCACATTGATTGTTTTTAAATAAAAGAATAATAAATACACAAATTAATTGATTGTTACAAAATTAGATTATTTTGTTTATACATTTTAACAAAATTCTTTGTCACGCTAAATCTTGAACCTAACATTTAGGATAGTGTGACATCTTTAGAGTAATAACCGTTCTTATAACCCTTCTTTTAGCATATTATTTACTAAAAAAATTCTTATATGACAAAATAATTTGAATTTTTTTATTTGTATTGATAAATATTTTTTCAATTACTAGGACACGTCGGAACCCCTTGAAAGCGCTGAGAAGGGTTATTTTTTTATCACTGGTGAAAGGTGGATTTATAAAATTTAAATTTCTATACCAAAGTTATTTTCTTTAAATAATCAACTGTAAAAAGAAATCCTAGTTTTAGAAAGGGATAGATTTATGTAGGAAGATTTACCCCAAGCGTTGAAAGCTTGCCTAAAGGAATAGAAAACATTTGAAGATAGTTTTATTTTAAGCTAATTTCTTAGCTTTGATCTTATCATGATTGATCGGACTATAACCTATAAAAATAAAAGAAACTAAAGTTGGATAAAAACTCCACCTTTTGCAACATAATGTCATGACCAAGCACATTCTTGCAAATTGGAGGTCTCTTCTGGTTCTGCTACAGAGATTTCTTTACAATGAATAAATAGGAGATGAGGTTTTCCAAGTACGAGACGAAATCAAACATCCATGCACTAACGAAATATATCAGCCGTGGCCGTGTTATATTTACAGACAACATATATGTTAATATATTCATCGAGACAGTAACTTTTATCTTCCAGGAATTCCAAATATTTTATTTAGATTTACTGATTACGTCATATCGTAACTGAAAAACGTCATAAGCAATTTGAGTGTATATAATATTTCTCAAATCATAGATAAGTTTGCCTTACCTGTGTTTGGGACTAATCTAAGCCCTAACAAACATGTCCCAATGGTAGTTGAGATTCTGTTTCCAACAAAGTTTTTGCTTTCATATGGTCTTTCCAATTAGAAAATGCTTCACTGCATATGGATTTATCGGAATTATGGAAGACAAGTGCCCATTCAATCTCGCTTCTTTTCAGGGATCATGGTAGCGCCAACTGGAACAGCTACTGATCCATTGCAGGGTTCGAACATAGATAAAATGGAAGACATGTTTCCAGATGCTTGATGAATACCTGTTTCCCATATTTTTTACAAATCTTGGTGTGCGACAGCGTTAGCCGACTGCACTAAATGCTGGCTAAAAATCATATGCTGCTGCTGCTGCTGATCCACACAATTATTGTAGATTGTTGAGCAATGATCTGCATACGTTAATGAACACAAATTTGGCTGTCTAATATATTGTCCATGATGGATGCCTCGATCACCCTGGCTTTGAAAAGAGGAGACAGTTAACTGGTCTGGTTGTTGCTTGTATGATCTTGCAAAGTCATAATAGCGCGGAAGGGCATCATGAGCAAGAAATTTTTTGATCTGATGCAGATTAATACTGGATTTGGATTATGCACGAGTTGGCTATTCTGGTTAAACTCATGAAATTGAGATAAACAAGATGAGCGATGACTGCGTTGAGGAAAGTCAGTGTAAGCGGAGTCGTGTCCTAATGCATTACGATATTGCAAAGGAACCGACATTTGAGGAGTGGGTATGAATGCGGAACCTGTTACTGTTGAGGTTGCGGCTGAGCAAGCAATAGAGGCATTTTGATCATTTGAGTTTACGCCGACATTTTCAATATTAAGGTCGGCGAAGGTGAGGGCGACTCTTTGGGGAAAGATCAATTTGGCCTTTTCTCCTCTAAATTTCAATACAGCATCATCGTATGCTAGAGCGGCATCTTGTGCTGTTTCGAATGTTCCCAGCCATACTCGAGCTGCCTTGACTGGGTCTCGGATCTCTGCAGCCCACTTACCCCAGGGTCTTTGCCTCACCTCATGATAACGCCTTTGTCTCTGCTGCTGCTGCGCGGAATTGGAGTTTTCTTCGTCAATTACAGGTAGATCATAATATTTTCTCTTCAATGTCCCGTGTTCTGAATAATTTATGTGCTGTTCTTCCTTTATCAGGTTTGACGGATCTGCTCACCATCGAAAAAAAAGACAATAATCTTTTATGGAATATTTGAATTCTCAAGTCATCGAATCATTGAAGTGTATTTTCAGCACTAGTATAGCAGTATTTTGTAAATTAATTATTGAACCTCACCTTTTGCTAATTGCATTTCTGTGTTCTTACTTATTATTCTTACCACATGTCATAAATAACATTAGCAAACTGCATGTATTACATAGGAGAGTAATCACAAGCATTTCCCAAAATTGAAAATCGAACGATTTGTTTTTACAGATCGTTATAAAACAGCAACGAAATAATATTATTTCTCCTGATTTCCTTTATTCCATAAGAAAAGAAAAAAAACCTGGTACCAAATTGCTGATTTAAATTTTATCATTTATAACTCTACTACTTCAATGAATGGACCGTTGTGAAGTAGCCTAGGGCTTTGAGATCGAACCAAAGCATAAATGAAGATGATCTCTCAATGAATAGAAATTATATTCTTGTAGTAGCGCAAATTTAGCATCTATGTACTCCTGCAAATGCAAACCCTTATATTTCTGTAGAATCTGAAAAGCTAAACAAAATTTCTATGCCCACAGAAGATAACAGCAGAAAAAAACAGAGTATAAAAACTTAGAAAAAAAAAAAACATAGCACTCAGAAAATCTTTATTTGCAGGGTTTTAAAACTGTCTTTATTAATGCATATATATAAAAGAATAACCTAGCTGTTACATAAATTGTAGTAGCTAAAAGAAATATTATAAACTAAGCATGCAGATTGCATGCTTTATTCCTACGGTGGATGTGGCGTTGAAAGCCAAGCTGAAAAATAAACTGTCTAAATTTAGTAACTGAAACTGTTCTCAATTAAGGAATTGCATGTATTATTCACTATCCAATAAAGATTGACGTAACTGATGGCACACTGATTATCTAAATTCAAACTGATGGAAAATCTGATTGTCTAAATCGGGCATGCATAGAGGAGACTGGATGATCCAGCATTAGTTACCAACATACTCTGCCTTGATGCTGAGAGGGCTTACAATCTAATCTCTGAGTGTCAAAAATTGATCTGTTGTAACTGCTTTTATGAAGATATCTGCCAACTGTTCTTTAGTGTTGATGTATTTCAATTCTACTACCTTCATCTGCACTAAATCTAAAATAAAATGATGCTTTAAATCAAAATGTTTTGTCCTGCTGTGATGGACTGGATTCTTAGCCAATTTAATAGCACTAATATTATCACAAAAAATAACTGTGGGCTGACTTGCATCTCTCCAATTTCTTCAAAAAGTTTTCTAAGTCATAATGCTTGTGTACCTGCTGAAGTGACTACAACATACTCTGCTTCTATAGAAGAAAGGGCAACTATACTTTGCTTCTTTGAGCTCCAAGTAATCAAACCAGAATCAAAAGAAAAACAATTCTTAGATGTTGACTTTCAGTCATCCAAACTACCTCCCCAATCAGAATCACTAAAACCAACAAGATTGAACCTTTTAGAAGTGTAGTAATGAATACCAAAATCTAAAGTCCCTTTCACATACCTCAAAATTCTTTTGGCTGCCTTCATATGTATTTCTGATGGCTTTATCATATACCTTGTAATGAGTGAAACTGAATAAGCAATATCAAGTCTTGTATGAGTTAGAAACATTAAGCTTCCAACAATACCTCTATAAGTTGTATCATCAACTCTTTCAGCACCATCATCTCTTCTTGTTTGTAGTAAAGGTTAGGTTCACTCTTATTTCTTTGAAAGCCATTATCTTGAAAATATCCATCAGTCCTAGCATACCATGCTCTTGGTGCTTGTTTGAGGCCATACAAAGCCTTCTTTAACTTGTAGACATGATTTTATTTTCCTTGCACTTCAAAACCTTGTGGTTGTTCCACATATTATTCTTCTTCTAAGTACCCATTCAAGAAGGCACTTTTCACATCCATATGATGGATGCTCCAATTCTTTTGAGCTGCTAATGAAATCAACATTCTAATGGTCTCTTGTCTTACTATTGGTGCAAATGTCTCTTCATAATCAATGCCATACTTTTGAGTGAAGCCTTTAGCAACTACTCTTGCCTTATGCCTTTCAACACTTCCATCACTATTACACTTAGTCTTGTAGACCCATTTGGTGCCAATCTTCTTCTTATCATGTGGAAGCTTGATAAGCTCCCAAGTGTCATTCTTATGAATAGAATCCATCTTTTTTTGCATTGCTTGCATCCAAACCTCATTAGTATATGCATCTTCAAAACATTATGGTTCAAAATCAGCCTTGGTAAGTAAAGCAAAATTCAGTGTCTCACCTCTTGGATTTTCTTCATGTGCTTGATTTGAACTCCTTTGATAAATGTCACTCAATCTTCTTACCTTCCTTGCAGAACTAGGACTTGAATCTAGACTTACACTTGGAATTGAACAACTAGATGAGGGGTTACTTGGTGGATTTGTAGCACTTGGAACATAAATATTAGTGGGCTGCCCATGATCAATATCATCCATAACAACTTCATTTAAAACAGATTTTGACTTTTCCATATGGCCTTTTTGATGACCATAAACTCCCCCTTCATCAAAAATCACATCTCTTGACACAATAAGCTTATTAGTGAGAGGATTATATAACCTGTAAGCCTTACTTTCCTCACTATATCCAACAAAAATACATGACTCACTTTTGGGATCTAACTTTTTCCTCTTTTGATTAGGAACATGAACATAGGCTAAGCAACCAAAAAATTTGAAATAATTAACATTTGGCTTTTTCTCATACCAGGCTTCATATGGAGTCATCCTATCAAGTGCACTAGTGGGACTCCGATTGAGAATATATACTTCTATAGCAACTGCATCTCCCAGAAACAAATTACTTAATCCCTTTATTTGTAGCATGCTTTGTGCCATTTCCACCACTGTACGATTCTTCCTTTCAGCTACACCATTTTGTTGAGGTGTGTATGCAGTGGTGAGTTATCTTCTAATGCCATGCATATCACAATAACGTTGAAAGGCTTTTGAATAAAATTCTTCTCCACAATCAGTCCTTAAGCATTTGTTTTGCACCCTTTGTCATTTTATACAAGGGCTCTAAACCTCTTGAATGTCTCAAGAGCTTCACCTTTGGACTTCAAAAAATAAACCCAACACTGTCATGAGTAATCATCAATAAAAGTAATGAAATATGATGACTTACCCAAACTCTTTGTCTGTATAAGACCACAAATGTCTGAATGAACTAACTAGAGTGGATAATGGGCCCTCCATGCATTGCCTTTTGAAAATTTCTCTCTTGCATGTTTTCCTTTAGCACATCCTTCACAAACTTCCTTGTGCTCTTCAACCTTAGGCAAACCAAAAACTAATGCTTTTGATGTTAGAATTTTCAAACTATCAAAATTTAAATGCCCATACCTAAGATGCCACAACCAACTTGTATCCTCATATGCCATATTGACAAGGTTCTTGTTATGTTCACCAAACTTCAATGGAAATATCCTATTCTTTGTCATAGGCACAACTGTTACCACCATGTTTCCTTGATTCTTATCATAAATTGTACATTGTTGATTTTCAAATACAACTTTATAATTCTTCTCACATAATTGTCCACCACTCAACAAATTATGCTTTAACTTTGGAGTGTAATAAATGTCTTTAACACTCTTCATACCTTCTTTTGTATGGACTTCCATAGCTCCTTTTGCAGCAACCTCCAATGATTTGTCATCACCAAGTTTGATCTTGGATTTAAAAATTTCATCCATTATAGAAAAAAAAAAATTCATTCCCTGACATGCGGTTAGAACAACCCGAACCTAAATACCAAACATCTTTAGAAACATTTTCAACTTTGTCATAAGAGAAAAATAAATTGTCTGGAGGATTCTCATCACCTTCTTGAGCATAATGAACACTTTTACCATTATTACATTTTTTTAATCTACACTCATAATTAAAGTGGCCATACCTATTACAGTGATAACACTGAATATTTTTTTATCAAATCTGCCTCTACCTCTTCCTCTGAAACCACCTCTGCCTCTATTTCCTCTTGAGTAATTCTGATTTTGACGTCTACCTTGGCCTTGATTACTATTGATGCTACTATTGGCATCTTCATTCTTTGTGATTTGTAATTTGGAGGAAAAAGCTTTCTCTTCACTTTCACCAAATGAATCTCTCAATCTTTCTTCATGAGACATCAAAGATCCAACTAGATGATCAAATTGAAGGGTAGACAAATTCTTCCTTTTTTCTATGATTATGGCAACATGGTTCCACCTTAGTGTGAGAGACCTCAACACCTTTTTGATCACGACTTTATTGTTCATAATTTCACCAAGTGTAGCCATCTTATTGACCATATCTTTTACTCTGACACAATAGGTACTCACACTTTCAGCTTCTTGCATCTTTAAATTCTCAAATTCTCTCTTCAATGTCTGTAACTTGACAACTTTGACTTAATCACTACCTTGATAAGATTCTTTTAGAGTCTTCCAATCATCCTCTGCTGTCTTTGCTCCTGCAATTCGCAGAAATAGGCTCTTATCTAGAACTATTTGAATATGAAATAAGGCTTGAGCATTCTTCTTCTTAGCCTCCTTCTTAGCTATTTTATCATTCACTGTGAGGGCATTCCAATCAGCTGGCTCTGCATAACCTGATTTAATAATCTCCCACAAATCATTTCCTATCAAAAAAGTCATTATTTTGATACACCAATAATCATACTCATTTCCATCAAATTCTGGAATGGGCAAGGAGTTAGAATTTGACATGATAAATTTTTGGCAAAATTCCAACTACTAAATCTTTAACCCAAAAGAAAAATCCTGCTCTGATACCAAATGTAGAATCTGAAAAGCTAAACAAAATTTCTATGCCCACAGAAGATAACAGCAGAAAAAAACAGATTATAAAAACTTTGAAAAAAAAAACAGAGCACTCAAAAAATCTTTATTTGCAGGCTTTTAAAACTGTCTTTATTAATGCATATATATAAAAGAATAACCTAGCTGTTACATAAATTGTAGTAGCTAAAAGAAATATTATAAACTAAGCATGCAGATTGCATGTTTTATTCCTACGCTGGATGTGGCGTTGAAAGCCAAGCTGAAAAATAAACTATCTAAATTTAGTAACTACGACTGTTCTCAATTAAGGAATTGCATTTATTATTCACTGTCCAATAAAGACTGACGTAACTGATGGCAAACTGAGTGTCTAAATTCAAACTGATGTAAAAATTGATTGTCTAAATCGTGCATGCATAGAGGAGACTGGATGATCCAGCGTCAGTTACCAACAATTTCGAGCATGCGGGTAGCTGTCACATCAGGTATACAGCTTGATATTACTCTCTTCTTTTAATGAATAATATTGGTTTTCGTCCTTGCGGCATCGGACAGTCTTAATCTGGTTTGCATCTGTTTGTACTCTTAAAAGGAACAAATTCAAGGCCGCACAAAATTAATTCCCTAAGAGTAAGAAAATCATTTAAATAGAAACCCTAGGAAGATTTTGTTTTTCTTGTTCACTTTCTGTCTGGATCTATTTGTTTGTTGTTCTAGAATTATCTTTAAACATGCCCGTTAACATGTAGAGATAATCAACAAGTAAATTCGATGTTAACAACATCGTAGCCCTATATTTATTTCGGTTTCTGCGATGATATTGTTGGTAATATAAACTTGCAGTTTTTCATCTTCGCCTGATGGATTGGAGTGCCGTTTTGAATTTGTATTATTTTTTCAGTATTTGATTTACAATGAACAAACTCTGTTTGACTTGTAAGATTTTATAAATACCGATTTCTATTTTCTATCAAATTGAAGGATTGGATCATTACAGATAAAAACCAATTTGTACGCAATAACAAAAGTAGCAAAGGTTATGGCTACCAAAAATTATATTGACCTCTTGTAATTCCACCATTGAAACGTTGATCTGAAATTTCTCTATTGACGCTGATCGCCCTTGGGATTGCCGTCGTCTGCAGATCATCTCGCTCTCTCTCTTTATACTGGTGAAACTGCTTTCCATGGGATTCATAACACCTTCAGCTCCGAGAACTCGCGATAAGGCACAAATTATCGCCGAACTATCCCTTGTAGAACGATCCACTATGGCAGACGACACAAGTGTATTTTTAACACTGAAACACTCGGGATTCGACCCCCAATCCGATCGTTCGCCCCCTTTCCTCGCCATTTCGTATTTCCTCTTTTACTGAACTAAAATGAAGGGTTTTATCAAAGCTGAAACTATTCCCTAATAGGGAAATGTCAATGATCCCGAAGTCGTCATAAATAATACTTTTATTCAAAAACAACCATCTATATTCCCCTGATTTCGACTTCTTGATCAGATTTCTTCCAACGTAGGATATTCAAAATATTCTCAGCCGTTTAACCTTGTATCTCGCAAAAAGGTAGCCATAGGCACCATCTTGGAGTTAGTATCACATGAGATTCGCCCCGTATTCAACCTCAACCACTGATTCGGGCAATACCGTATTGTGATTTGAACGCACTATGATAAGTATAATTGTATTTGACAAGATCTGCATGGCTAAATATTTATATAAGCCAGCGCCGTAGCTCTCTATTCCAAACCTAAATATAAATTTTCATGAGGTTTTTTCTGCTTTTCCTCCCGCTATGTTTTTAATCATTTCATGGTTTCTATGAGTAGCAAAGTCTACCATCACAACTAATTTGTACGAATACCGATGAAGTTCCAAAAAGTTCGAAGCATATAAATACGTAGCTCTCAACGAAGAGAACGGTCACGTTGTTTTGCTGCTCTTTGGCATTCTCTTAGCTGAATATTTAATTTTCAGGGCCTATATTTAATGGCCGTATTGTTGCATTGTGACACGCTACTTTGTCTTATAAATGTTATCTATACAATGTAATTTTCGTTAAGTCAAAGTTATTTTTAATATTTTTAATTACATGTATTTTGAGGCTTATATTGATATAATTTATTTTTTTCTGGATTGAAAAGTGAATTTTTCTCAATATAATAGATTGCAATTTTATTTATATAAATCGAAAATTTAACGTTATTTTATATTTTAATATTCTTTTTATTATAAAACTATATAATAATTTTTTATTTTTTTTTATGAATCTTATAATTTTATGAAGACTTTAATAATTTACAAGTATCACAGATGATCACATATTCGTGGCCTTTTCTTTAATTTTAATTTTAATTTTTGTTATTGTTATGTTAGGGAATTTATTTCCACAATACTTACTGTAATATCTTCACTGTGATCTATCTAGAAATACGTTATTAAAAAAAAAAAAATTAACATATGTTTTTATTAGATTACACCACGAGAATCTAATTAGCGACCATATAAAATATTCTAAGTATAATAATTATAAATGAAGCATGTTATATCATGCATCATTGATCACTATCATCATAAAAAATATATCACAATTATTTATAGAAGGTAATTACAAATATCTAACCACGACTGCTATGTACATCCATTGTTATCAATATAAAATAAGTAATTATGGTTTATCATGGTAATATTTCCATAATAAATATAATATAATGTTCAAATATAAGATACATGGCTCTACAGAGCAAAATTTCTTTAAATTTCAATATCAGTGTGAATCTCAAGTGTCGTCTCTAAATAACTACTATTGGGGGGAGGGAGAGCATCATCTGAGCACTTTTCTATACCAACCACAGACTATCAAACCCCATCAGAAATCCCATCAGAGAATGAACCTCCCTTCATGGATGAGTATGTAGAGACGATGTGGGAATCCAAAGAGATGATATAATACTCATGTGTTGTATGATTTATAAAATTAAACATGTAGTGTATTATAAAAAAACTCATTCTAATCAAGATATCACACAAACATGTAAATCATACACACAAAATGACAATGTCTCACTAACATTACATTGGTCAAAGTTTTCAATTAGTTAATGATATACATGATCAGTTAATCTCATACAAACCACTTGATCAAATTATCTTCATCTAGTATTGTGATTCTAGTAAGGTAACAAAATTTATCTTATTACTTACTCAGTAATAGCAATGCAAAATTTAATTAAAATAATATAACCAATAGATTCATCTAGATTACATCCTGCTACCAATCATATAACATGGTAAGTATGTGAATAATATAAATACATACATTTATTCTATCAAACGTATAAATGAATCTCATCATATTATCTATCACATAAATAGTATAAATTATAACTATAATTTATATCATCTAGGTATAATATATATTTAATTATAATTTATAATTATTATAAGTAATTTACAAATATAATCCATGCTCTTATAACCCATATAATTATATTCTATTTTTATTAAGCATAACTGCCAAATACCACAACCAATAATAATAAAGTATGTATAAATCAATAAAAATATAAGCTTATATTCAAATAACTAGTTATCTTTCAAGAATCAAAAGTGTTATATTATGTTTTTTTTTATCATGACCATACATTTATATGCTTGGTTAGGAGTCTATATTTATGTTGACATAGTTCCTGAGCTCTCAAAGTCCCATTAGGAATTGTTTTATAGAAACCCAATACACCCATATGAGTTATATTCTTATAATGACTCTTAAATCATATGTGTGTGTGTGTGTGTGTGTGTGTGTGTGTGTGTGTGTGTGTGTGTGTGTCTACACACACACACACACACACACACACACACACACACACACACACACACACAGATAACTCAATTACTTGATCAATATAATTTTGTTAAGAAGCTATTACTAGACATATCAATATTTTCATAATATTAAGGAAGAAATAAATTCATTCACATAAAATTATAGTTTTGACATGAATAGCCATTATTATTTAAATAGGCAAAGATAAAAAAACATCATTGTTTTACCTTGGATTCATAAGAGGATAAGTAACATAGCATGAGTCATACTCTCTTTTTAAATAGCCAATAAAAGGATCACAAAATGGATGATTTTAACAATAGAGCAAGAGGAGACTTTAGACAAAATTTGGTGCTGTAAACCAATGTTGCTCGCACACATTACAGACATCTAATTTTTAATCATTATTAGAACAATAAAGAGAGACATATATAAATATGTACGGCTTGTTATAAAGGTGTCCATGGATTATTATTAATGATTTATTGACAGACATCTCAAAGTACATATAAATAAACAAGAATATTTATATTTTTGTGCATATAAATCATTATATAATCCATTATATTATTATACACAATAAGCCATTATCACATACACTATATGTTACACTATTTTTATATGAGTTGAAGATGTTACAGAAGCATGCATTATATAATCATTATATACACTATGTGACATAATATATTTTTATATTGGTCTTTTAGGATTATTATTTCAAAAAATTATACTATTTCATTATTACCGAAATGATCTTATTATAATGAAATCATTGTCCATTTTACATATAGTCATAGATAGATCATAATTATTTCTATATACTTAACTATTATATTATAATTCACTATCGGTATATACTATCTACTTTTCTATTTGATTTGATTTAGTTCATTATTTTAATAGATGTGTATATTTTAATAACACAAGTAATATCATTCTAATTTATGAAGGATGATTTATAATTACTTTTCTCTATACCAAGTCGCTATTATCAAATTTCCTGTTAATGTAAACAATTATTACTCTTTAGTGAAAAACATTACTCTAGTTTTGCATTTCACCATTATACTCAAATCAATTAGTGTATAATATTTACATATCTTTCTTACAATCTCTCCTATATAAATCACCGTTCTCTCATAACTCTGTTTAATGAATCGCCACCTCCTCAAGGTTTACACAAAATATAATTATGATTTCCTAAATAATTCACCACAAAGTTTTGTTAAAGGGTTAACATATATAGATGTATTTTCCATCTAATAAATAATATATTTAGTATCACTACCTATATCTCTATGTTTTTATGAGTATTTAGGACCCTTTTCCTGTATATTACCTTGGTATGTATAAAGCAATGTGTTTTGTTTACTTATATATATATATATATATATATATATATATATATCTGTGTGTGTGTGTGTGTGTCTTTCATTGTATAAAAATATTTTATTTAAAATATTGACTTGTATATATAGTTATTTATTTATACATAATGAGTTTTTAATAAAATTCAATGTATCTAAATAGACAAAAATTTAGAGACCACTAGAATATTGCCAACCTAGTAAAGCCCTCTAGAAACTTATTCCCCTCTACGGACTTATCCTGAGCTTCTACTTTTTTCTCTTATTCTATTCTCTCTCTCTCTGCCTCCTATGTATTATGCACCTCTCTTCTCTCCACTTGAATCTATTCTATCATATCTATTCTCATTAATAGTGCTTATCTCTTTTTTTTTTCTATTTTACTCCCTTGATTTTCTTTCTTTTCCTTTTTTTTAATTATTTTTATCCATATATTTCATTTTGGTTTTTCCTAATTTTAAGATTTTTTAATTTATCATTAAAATTTTTATTTTATTTCTCTTTTCTAATTTATTAAAAATAAAAAAAAATATTTTACCTATTTATTCTCTTTTCTCATTTTTTCTTATTTATTTATTTATTTGTTACAATATATTTACTAATTAAATTAATATATCTAATGTCATAATAATTTATTGATAAATCTACTAATCAATAAATTCAATCTTATTTTAATTACATAAATCATAAAATAATAATGGTTATGAATATGATAAGAATGTGTGTGTATGTGTGTGTGTGTGTATTCTTAATTCCCACTGCATCCTTCTTAATTCCCTTCAAGAAATATAATTATCTAGGTTCTACCATGATCTTTGTTACTCCTGAATGACCTAAATATAGGACATTATGACATTTCTTTATTATTATGCTTCATATATTCTCTTGATCTGGGACATACATCCTTCCATTGTAATGCAAAAGACCATCACTCTCTAATTTGAATCCTTTAAACCTAAGATGCTGAGCATTATTAGATTTTTTATTTGACTTAGTCATAGAATTCATCTTCTAGTGATAATTAAATCACTCTATCCCTAAAATTAATCTCAATAGTATTCATGGCTAATATGTACCTTTTATGACTTAGGGCATTGACTACTCTATTATGCTTGACTTTCATATAATTGATATCAAAATTGTAATTAGACAAGAACTTTGGATAGATTCTCATGATCATTCTAATTCATTTTGTTTAAGATGTACCTGTGTCCCATGTTATCCATCTTGAGCTCAAAATGTTTTTCCAACAAGTAATGCCATAAAACATTCAAAGCATGTACAATTACTACAAGTTTAAGTCATAAGGGGAATGGTTCACCTCATATGGCTTTAGCTTATTTGATTCATAAGCCACTACTACACCATACCATATAAATACTCCTTCTAGCCCATCCCCTAATGCATCTATGATCACTAAAAATTGACCATTGGGAATAGAGAATATTAACAATGGTACTAAAGTAAGTGTTCTTTTCAATTCTTATAAAACTACTTCACACTTTTTTGACCAAATAAAACATTGGTTCTTACATTATAAAGAAGTAATTGGATTAGCTATCTTTAAAAAATTTGGAATGAACTTCCTATAATATCCTACTAATCCCATAAAACTTATTACCTCATACACATTCGTCGGTGTCATTGATATGTGTTCTATATTTTCTAAGATATGAATCTTCAAATGGTGCAATTTTCAAAGTTAACTAGAAATAATGTTTATAATCAAACTCAATTAATTGAAAATATTATTTCCACTTGTGTTACTAGTCTATTAAATACATCTGTAGAAAATACTCTAAAACCACACTTACCCTTTATGTTTTCCCAACATTCTTAGGGATAGGTTATACTTAAGTTGAATAATATTCCCTGGATGCGTTAAGTGTTTTATAAATTCTAAAGGTTTAATGAGTATCTCTTTTTAAAATGATTTTATATGGATGTATACATAATATAATATTTTCCTACATAGACATTTTATTCTAAAACTACTGAATTGTATATTATATTTATTGGGAATAAATGAGCCACTTTTCAATTTATCAACCACTAAGAATAAAATATCATACATGTTTGTATAAATTAGTGATAAATTTTATGTTAATGTGATGTAGGAGCATCTGCAATGAATTTCAAATTATTGTATTTTCCTCTAAAATGTTAAAAATTAAGGAGAAATTGTAATTAGTAAAAGTAAAAAGGTAATTGTGGGCTGTTGAGGGAATAATGGAGGAGTGGTTGAAACTATTTCAACCTTAGTATGTTGTTGTAATTGAAAAACTATTTTTGGTTTTACCTTGAGCCAAGTTTGGCGTAGAGGTTAGAAGAGAGGAAGCATAGAAAATTCATTAAGAAAGAAGAAAGGATGAGCAGGGCGTAGAAGAGAGAGAGGAAGGATAGAGGAAAAGGATCTCTCATCCAAGAGAAATTGCTGTAAGGAGAGAAGATGGGAGATACGCGACTATATATTTGAGTAGGACAGAGTTGAACCTACGGAGAACATTATCGTCTACGTTGAAAGGTATTTTCATCTTTATCACTTGCCATTGTAATATGTAATAGCATCAACGTTGAAGAACATACAAACAGTCCAGGAGAAAGGATGACAGCCTCAAAGTATGACAAAGTGGTTTTATTATTTTCAATCAAAATGTCTATTATGTAAGGTGTTTAGTCCTTGGATACAAGATAAATTGCACAGGCACGCTGATTGAATGGGGTAATTGATGTTTGCTTGTCTATTTTTATAAAGATAAACATTGTATTATATGTGATTCAACAGGAGTCTCAGATCCAAATTTACTATGTGTTGGATTTCTCTTTATTGTGTTGATTCTTCTTGTCGTGGTCTGCGCTGAGGTTTCTCTAGTTCTAACTTATATACACTTGTGCATTGAAGACTGGAAATGATGGTGGAAATCATTCTTTGCATCAGGATCTGTGGCCCTTTACATTTTTTTATCTCTATTCAGTTAATTATCTAGTGTTTGATCTATGAAGCCTTAGTGGGCCTGTGTCGGCTGCGTTAAACATAGGAAAAACATTATAATCTAGTGGAAGCCCCTGCAAAACAATGTCTACTTTCTAAACCTTTCTAGTATTTAAGGTGTGATGCCATGGGTCATAAAAGAGATCTCAGGGTCTGTAAATTCATTCTAGGCTTTATCATTACCGCAATTTGATGCAAGTCAGACATCAGATCTTATACTAGTTGCATATCAGCCTGTTGTTTCAAACTTTGCATGCTCTGGGTCACCCAAAATCATTTGAGCTTTTCTATAGAATGGACCAAATAGCACTCATAGCAAGAAGATAAGAGTGACCACATTTAAGCAACAGATAATGATGGTGGCGTGCTTGAACGAGCACCTCGTCCGTGATCCCCATCCACTGCCAGTGCCATGTCTATCTACCATTTCAATTTGCTTTCTCGATGCCTTCAGAAGACTAAAGCATTTTGAATGATAAGGAAGATTCCTTCCAAATTCAGGAAAGACTTTGCTTACAAAACACGCATTGTAAGGTTATGCACAGGAAAGGAATACTCAGGGTCACAATCTCAGATAATACCTTCGCTACGGCAATCATACAGTCAACTTCTTCATTTGTTGGAGT
>JARHVA010008381.1:397500-402500 GCA_037957365.1 Torreya grandis | reverse complement strand
TGGTCTAAATTTGGTATGTCTAAATAATACCGTGTAAACCTTGATGCTTTTTTAGTTAATAAAGTGATTCCTAATGGAACCTATTTCATGAGTGAATAACCCATTTTGGTGTATATAATAACCCTAGAATTCTACCATGTTGGTTATGATGGATACATGGATGTATGCATGGTTACCTTGTATTTTTCTTATGGATAATACAATTACCAGATCATGTTGAGTTTATTTAGTACGTTATTAGAATGATGATGGGATTTCTTCCTTGCCAAGCTCATTGGTTGTAGGAGAGTGTGATGACTTAAGAGCTAATTATTATTAATAATTCATGATTATCTTTATGACTAGAAATGACCGAAGAACATCCATGAATTGGAATGGCTAATATGCCTTCCATACCAATGTCATTGGGAGATAAAATAATATTTATAGTGAACCTTATAGGTTTAGGTTCCATGTAATTGGGGGTGTTTTTATCTCCCATTAATTATGATATCATATTGGCTATTTGTCAATATGGAATTGATTATAACAATTCAAGGATTGGTTGCCACTGTATCATTACCTATTAAGTGATATAATGAGGCATGACTGTATCTTCATCCATATTTTTAGATTAGGACAAGTATTATTATAATTTTATTATAATCTCTTATTTAATTTCTATTTTATTACATGATTAAGGAGACTTGGCATAGCCAGTATGTATTCAAGCTTATAGTCATTTTTTGTGTGTTTAGAGGGTGGGATACTATGCCTAATTGTCATTAGGGACAATGTTTTATTGGTTTTTATGTAATCATCTTGTTGTGACCATTAATGACTTAGATGGTTAAGCATAACATTTATAGCTATGCATACATGGTTACACTAAGCTAGTACCACTTACTCTTATAAGCAAGGTTTGGGTCCAACATGCATACAGTGTGTACTCTAATATTTATATTCAATAAACTAAATAGGGCTATTTCATTTGGTATCAAAGAAGTGTTTCTTCTCTAGGGAACTCTATGTTTGGTACAATTGTTATATGGTGACTATTGAGTTGTCACAATCAGGTAGAATTGTGAAGAAATTACCAATACACTTAGCCTTCAAGATGAAGGTTAAGGTTATGTGTTGTATATGCTTAATGGTGGGTTGTTACATGAATTAATTAAAATAAATGATTCCAAGAAATTTGGATTTCTCCTATATCAGTTGTTATCAACCCTAGACTTGGTTTGGGTTAACCTTTCCTAAATTCAGTTGCATTAGAGAAAGTCTAACCTAGAAAACATTAACTTATATGGGTGGGTCAATGAGAGATAAGTGATATAGGCTTCACTCTTATAATTAGGAGAATGATGTATTGGTATCTATGGTCAACTTGTATGGGTGATCCTTCCTTAGATACTTGGAACAATATGACCGATGGAAGACCATAGGTTCAACTTAAACCTAAAGGGCATAATAGGGTGTGAAAATGATTGAATTTATTGGATAAGTTGGCAAGCTTGAGCTCTCCATTCGTGAAAATGATTGACTTGAGATTTTGATAGCCTATGAAATTTCATGGGTATGTTGGTCATTGTTCATATTATGGATGGTTTTAGTGGAATGGAAATGTCTCCACGAGGTTAATTTCTTACAGATAGCAAGGCTTCCCTATTCTTTTTTCTATTTATAACAAGCTTGTTATGTAGAATATTCTTATTGTGACATTATAGTGACAACTGTGGTGAATAGCCATATATTTGGCTTGGCCTAGGTGTCACTATAAGTGAGTAGGGACAATGATATCACAATTGTATTGCAATGACAATGCCTTGAATGCATTGGCTTGTCCAAGGTAATGGACTTTTAAGTAAACCTAGTTAGTTTTGTTGTCTAATATGTTACCTTGTTGCATAAACAGAAGTTGTTATACATTATTCAGATAGGTAACATTATGTAATGCTAAAAATTTATGTATATTAGCTAAGTTAGTCTTGATATTATTGACCCCTTTTTAGTTAAAATGGTGAAACAAGTTGCTTCATAAATTTAAAAAGGGGATGAAACTAGCTAGTTCGACATGTTTCTTTTATGATACATCAGTTTTATGTCTATGAGATATATTTTATTCATAGATATGCTTGATTTCATGTGTATGTTGATTGATCTTAGCTAGGTTGTACACATATGGGGATGCCTTTTTAGACTTGAATACATCTTGAAACCTATGAGGATGTCTATTGAGACATGGGATATGTCCCACATCCATGAAGATGCTTATTGCATGTTTTGATCAAACATGCTCATTGTGAATAATTATATTTCCCATGATAGTGATATTATATTCTTCTTGAGCCTTGGATAAGCTCACCCTTTCCCAGTTAATGTGCATTAAAAGAACCATCTCGATTCAACCCTTGACATGTTGGAATTAAGTCAATTGTTTTAATCATGGTATAAGATTTGTGTTCAAATTTCAAGATAATGTATGAGTGTCCATTGATTGCTTACATGAACAAGCCATCTGATGAGGCTAAACTATAAAATCTTGGGAGGACCAAGGGTGCGACTCAAGTCTAGAGGGCCTAATGGGGTGAGTATGATTTAGTTATATAAGCAATAAAGAGTTTTGGAATTTAAGTATGTGATACCATTGATGGGTATTTGATGTGTTTTACATGACACTTACACATTGGGTGGACCAATGTAGATTCTTGGACCCTTATGCTTCACAAATCTATGTGTTTGATTTTTATGATCTGCAAAAATACCTTGGCATAGTTACCTATACTCAAGTGTGTATTTATGTTAGGTTTCTCTTTCATTCATGAACATTCTTATATGTTGATCATATAATCCTTGTTAGGTGTGATAGTTATTAACTACATGAAATGTATGAACTTTTTGCACTATCTAGCTAGCTGATGTAGTGTTCTAATTAAGTTATATATGTATGTAATTATATGTAGTTAAACTATAAATTTTGAATTTAGTCACTTGAGTTCTATAAATCCTTATTTAGAAACTGAATCTCTTGATTAGGGTGTCAAGGTATAATTTTGTGATATACTCTCTAATATTATATCACTATTCTAGTTATGAACATCGATGCAAGTATGAGGTTGAGGATAAAGAGACACTTTTTACATAATGGTTTATAACAGGTATAGGCTACAAAGTGGAGTCTCTCGTAGGCTAAAAATCTAATCCACCCCTTTACATGAGGTTGCCCTCTAATTCATTTATAGTGTGCATCATGATAGCCAAATATTGGTCATGGGACCCTCCTGCATAATGGTCTGCTTATGGTTTAGTGTTCCTTTACCTACCTCTTAGAAGTTGCTTCTAAACAACCTTTGTGAAATTTCATTTTCTAAGACTTGTAAAGCACCATATGGTCCTACATTGTGGACATGAATACAAATCAGTAAAGAGGCACTTGATAAAATACATGCACGTATTGCCATGTGGGAGTAAACATGATATGATTTAGGTATTGCCTTGTTATACCTATTATACACATATTTTAATATGAATACATTTTTATGTTCTTTATGGATGACTAAAAAATATGATGGTTTTATGTTTGGAGTGAACATTATAAGTTTAGATCAAGTAGTTTTTTTATTTGGGTACCCATCATTCTTATTCTTTTTTTATTTTTTGCCATGAGGTAAGTGAAATATGATGGTGTAAATATGATTCCTATAACCATCATGTGAGATAATAAAATTGTTAGCGAGCATATGGTAATCCTTTGGGTAGCATGTAAGGCCTAGGTTTGTTTTTCTAGTGATTCAATGTGGATAGTGTGGGACACTACACTATCCTCAGAATAGTTTTTTTTAATTTGGATGTATCTATTCAGAATTAGTCAATATTTTGTCCTAGCATTCTATGATAAATGATGGTTATATTATGCATGAGGCATAATGTGTGTTGGTGAGAACACTATTTTAGGTTTGTATTTATGTTTAAATTTTTTGATGGGATTACATAATTTACAATTGCTATCATAAAATTTGTAGTTTTCTTTGGTATATTCTCCTCTTGATAAGGGGAATGTTTAGATAGAGTTTGGTTTCATATAATTTTTTTGAGATAAATAATCAAAAGTTGGTAAATTTACCTATATTTCAAGACCTTTTAGTTTAAAGAGTCATGCTTGGAAGGCAACAAAGGCTTTTCATTGGCCTTTATTGAGATATAAAAATTTATTCTCAAGGTTCATAATGCTATTTTTCTTAGGAAGCCATACCTATATAGGTGACTAAATTTAATAGTTTCTTAGAATTATGTTAAAATGATGATATGTCATTGGTTTATGTGTTGAATAAACACATAATTAGAGATGTTAAACCTTTTTTAAAGGTTTTTATTATCTATTTTGGTTGTTATTAAATGACTTGTGCATCTTAAATATGGAAATGTACCTTGAGTTGAGGTATATGTTTGGACATTATTTCTATATGACTTGTGTTATCTCCCTATTATTCTTTGGATGTCATAAAATGACATGTAAGATGATAAGACATTTTTTATTATAGCTTGAATAAAGGAATTACATGGTTCCAGTTATGATTTATGTTAGGAATACTATTTTTTTTTTACCTAGATGGTGTATTACATCCTCTTGATTTACTGTTATGTAAGATGATGTTTTCCTAATTAATGTTATGGTGAGTAGATGAAATCTTTGTATAGAGAGTTATTAAGTCCCCAAGGACAATTAGGCCCTTAGTGGTTGATACGGTCATCAGTATAGCTCCTCTCTAAGAGGGGAATGATGTCAAGATACCACCCTTACATGACAAATTAACTATAGATATATCATAAGTTTATGTATTAAGCATTAATATTATCTTGTGTATAGATGGTTTCTGTGATCCATTACTTAGTTGGACTATGTATTGAGTGTGTTACTCTGATACTTGACTATAGTGATGTAATTATCATGTTGATGATTCCACACTTTATGATATATTTACCATGTTATAATCTTCCATTAGTGATATAGGGGTTATTTG
>JARHVA010008381.1:312500-392500 GCA_037957365.1 Torreya grandis | reverse complement strand
ATGATTGAACCATCATGATATTATTGGTATATAGACAATTTAGGAAATTTTTTTAACATTATATGGTAATTCAACATGCTTGAATATACTAGCTTGGATTATTAGTAAGATGAAATCTTAACTTGTATGTTAGCTATTGTAGGGTTCTCTAATAAAATCCTTGGATATATTTATATATGATTATGGATCATTTACTTCATGTATATTGGAATTAAATTTTATGTTAACATGAGCATATGGAATAAATCCATAATTGGTCTTCCACTTATGTACGAAGTGTAGAGACTCATGTAAGGTCTAGATTGTATGTATATAAGTGAACAAGCTTAGATGAGCTAGATTACTTGTTGAGGATGCCCATTATGGGATTAAGAACATTTTAATATGGGAAAAAATTTATAGTTCATGGATGAATAAATTAATCTTAAACCACTTATAATGTGAAGTAAGTTGTAACTGACACATGTTATGTTTCCTTGCTTACTTGACTATATTTTTGAATATGACTATTTTCCTATCCCCTAAATGGTTGGAATTTTCTCATTATATAAGCATGGTTTTTGGTATGATTTTGGTATGTGTAAATAACCATGTGTAAATCTTGATATTTATGTGGTTAATAAAGTGGCTTATGATGGAACTTGTTGTATGAGTGAACAACCCATTCTAGTGCATATAATAACCCTTCTATTCTACCATTTTGGGTATAATGGATAAATGTATGTATGCATTGTTACCTTGTAGTTATTCTTATGGATTATATAATTACCAAATCATGTAGAATTTATTTATAATGTTGATGTAATGATGATGAGATATCTTACTTAGAAAACTCATTAGTTCTAGGATAGTTTGATGACTTAAGAGTTAATTATGCTTAACAATTCATGATTTTATTTATGATAAAAAATGATCAAAGTACATGTGTTAGTTGGAATGGATAACATGACTTTCCTACCAAAATCATCCATTGATAAAATAATCTATATATTGGACCTTATAGGTTTAACCACCATGTACTTGGGGTTGTTTTGATCTCCCCTTAATTGTGGTATCACATTGGTTATTTTCCAATATGGAATCGATTATAAAAATTCAAGGATTGGCAGCCTATATTTCATTACCTATTAGATGATGCAATAAGGCATGATTATATCTTCTTTCATATTTTTAGATCAGGAAAAACATTATTATAATTTGATTATAATCTCATGTGTAATTAAAATTATTTTACATGATTAAAGAGACTTAACATAACGCATATTTATTCATGTTGATAATGGTTCGATATGTATATTTAGAAGGCAATATATTATGCTTCATTGTCATTAGGGACAATGTTATATTAGTTTTCATGTCATGGTCATCTTGTGACCATTGATGATTTATAAGTTTAAAGTTAACCTTTTTGGTTGTGTGTACATGGTTATGCTAAGCTAGTACCACTTTCTCCACAAAGTGAGGTTGGATATAGCATGCATCTAATGAATACTTTGATATGCAACTTCCAATAATATTTTTTGTGGATTTTTTCAAATATATTTATATTTTCATTCATAATATCAATGAATTATTTAAATAACTAGTAAAAAATATTTTTTCTTAGATAGTAAATTTGATGCTTAGATAAATATACTTGAGATATTCAATAGTTGTCAAATTAACTTGTATATATTCTCATAGGTTGGATATTAAAGTTTATTTAGTTGTAGATAATTTAGGATATCTATGAGGAGAAAACATTTATATAAGGTTTAGAAAACTAAGATCTATGTTATTACTTCTAGTCTACAAGTATTCACTATAGTTTATGGCATAGTTATTTTGGTTAATATAATTATAATGAATGATATTATTAGTATGCTTATCAAAATAAAGTACAATAAAAATATTTCTAATTCATTTATCTTCAATCTATAAATATCATGAAAATGTATGATTAAAAAAATACTTTTTGTTAGTTAAATTTTGATTAGAAAAATAAAAAAATGTTTATCATCATGAATTACATATTAAATAATTTAAGAATTTTTGTAAGGTAAAATGATTCAAAATTTTATATTAGTGAAAAAAATTACTACCTATACTTATGTAGATATTATAGATTAATTTTTTTTTAAAAATAAATTATGTAGTAAGTAATTTAAAATCATTAAAAAAGACTAAATATTTTATGTTCAATTCAATATAATTTTCAATACCAAGGCATATAAGTTAAAACTCAACTATATTATTAGTGTTTATGAAATATAACTAAAATGCATGTTTTAATATATTAATATGGGACAAATAAAAAAATCACCGACACCATTGCCATGTTGGGAATAAGCTGTGTTCAAATAAAAATACTAGAAAACTCATTTTGAATGAGTTCTTTCATATTCATGATTTGGTTCATATAAGGTAAGAATAATATATTTTATAATTCAAATTTATGAAAAGGTAATATTATATATAATGGGTTCAATAGGTGAAGTATTATAATATTTCCTATGCTAAAGGGTTATCTCATTACCCAGAGGAAGTCAAGTCATATTGTTTCTAACATAAACACCAATACCTTTAGAGTAATCATTTCCTAATAATAATTTGTAATTAGAAGGAATATATAAAAGTTTAATATTTATAATACATTTATTTTTTCCATCTTGTACCACCTTAATAACTATATC
Source organism: Torreya grandis (assembly GCA_037957365.1). Classification (NCBI taxonomy): domain Eukaryota; kingdom Viridiplantae; phylum Streptophyta; class Pinopsida; order Cupressales; family Taxaceae; genus Torreya; species Torreya grandis. The sequence continues at coordinate 389,828 of JARHVA010008381.1, read as the reverse complement.
CCAAAAATTACAAATATTTTTCTCTAATAAGATTCAAAACTTGTATGTTTATTTCTTTTTTAGTTTAAAACAAAAATTTTAATTGATTAAAATTATAGTAAACATATAGAAGGTACATTAACTATTTAAGGAAATTCCTGAAATAGTTATGGTTTCATGGATTTCTATGTTTGTAGAATATGCACAAAATAATTTTGTTGAAAAATCTATTGGTGGATGTAGACTTACACTTCATTAGAATTTTTAATCTCCCCTTCCACATTATCTCCTTCTATAGGTGGTAATCAAATTACATTTATTCTCTATCAAATTTTATTATTTTAGTGGTTTGTAAATATCTTTTCATATCTCTTGTTTGTAGCTGTGTATACAGATTTCATTTAATATTTTTAGTGTCATTCTTATGATATTGGTCTAGATATGATTTGAGATACTTCTAAGAAAAAATAATATTTTCAAAAAATATAGAATAATATGCAGGCCTAGGTGGGCATCAACCAAAACTGGAATAAATACAAAAAAATGAAACTTTAGATATCATCTAGAGCTAACATAACAACACTATAAACGCACTAAAAATACATGCTAAAATCATAAAATAGTGGAGGTAGAGTATTTTTGTAAATAACACAAGTTTACATATAATAATTTGCTTCAAAAATTATGTTACAAACTAATTTAAATACTTTTACTTTCATAACTATAGCAATTTACAAAATACTCACAAAAAATTATTGTTTTCCTCCATATATCTTATTTTTTTAGTCATTCTCTGACTGCCATCATGAAATATTCCTTTGCCTTGTCTATTTAACCTCCTTCTCCTTCCTTTTTATCCACTATAGTCTATTATTGCTATATTATCTTTCAGTATCTTTATTTTATACTTCCCCTAATTGTTTACATTGTGAATAATATCTCCTAGTGGTTGATTCTCTATTTTATACACTTCTACAATTTTCTTTTAGTTACTGCTTCACTAAAAAATATGTTGCGTACATCTTCAGACTTCTACAACATCTATTTTTGTTGCACACACTCCTGACTATTGCTACATCTAATTTAATTGCACACCTTTCTAATTTATCTTTTCTTTTATTTATCTCTTAAGACAACTAACCTACCTCCCTTTTGACTATGCTATAGCAAATGACTATCTAAAAATTCAAATTTTAAATAATGCATTTAATTATGGTAGGTGGCTATAACTATTGATTGGAGTGAAGGAGGTATGTAGAAATGAATAAAATAATATTTTAATACTCCCCCCTTTTCTAGACCTTCTTACCATGGTCTATGAAAATTTTATTAGCCTTTAAAAGTTCCTTATAGGTTTTCTTTATCAGTCCAAATGCTTTTGCACCTCTTCTATGCATGTTTAGAGATTCATTACTGAAGTTCATAGCTCTGTTAATGGAGTCCATAGCTAGATTGCTAGATTCCAAAGCTATGATATTGATTGAGTCTAAATCTAGACTGGGAGATTATAAATCTATGCTATAGACTAAGTCTAAAGCTAGACTGATAGAGTCTAAATATGTGCTACATACTACATCCAAAGCTGAACTATATGAATCTAGAATTGGATTGTTAGAGTTTAGAGATCTGTTATAGGAGTATAGAGATAACATAAAACATTTTAGGCCTAATGTTGATGAATTAATTTCCCTTATACCTCCTCTTAACTACATGAAAATGTCTTTAAAAAATGACTTAGTAAAAATGTCATCTAATTGTTGATCTAACTTACAAAAACTAAGCTCTATCACATGATCCTCCACTAACTCTCTAATGAAGTGATACCTGATTTCAATGTGTTTTCTTCTAATTTGAAAGATGGGGTTATTTGAAAATGTTATGGAGGATATGTTATCAAAAAAGACTATAAAATCTCCTTGATACTCTTCATGTAAATCTTAAAGTATTATTCTCAACCATATAGCTTGGTATGTTGTTGCATTAGTTGTTATGTACTCTTATTCAGCTATATAAAGTGATACTATGGGTTGCTTCTTAGAAGTCTAGGATATGTCTCATGACCTAAGATGAAATACATAACCTAAATTGCTCTTTTGTTCATCAAGGATACCAGCTTAAAGATTATTTATGTAACCCAGTACTTGAAACTCACTTATTGTTGCATATAAAACTCTATACTCTCTTATTCCATTCACCTCCCTAAATATCATCATGACTGATTGTCAGTGTGTCTTCATCAGTGTCTCTATAAATCTAGATATGAGGCTAACTACATACATTATGTCTAACCTAGTTATAGTTAAATACATTAGACTTCCACTAAGATCATGTATCATGTGTGGTCTACATTACTACTACAAACATATTTATAGAACTAAGAATTTTCTCAATTGATGTAGATAAATGCTTATTGTCTATCATATTAAACTTCTCAAAAACATATTTTACATACTTATATTGGCACATAAAAATGCCAGTGGCCATTTTACTTGACTTCTATCTCAATAAAATACTTCATGAAATGCAAATCAATCATTTCAAATTTATTTTTCATGGTTGTTTTAAGTTGTTCTATTGAATGATTTAGATTCTTATTGAATTATAAATCATTCACATATAAAACAACACCCAAAATACCTTCTTTACATACTTTAATGTCTTGTATGGGCTCACTAGCATTTTTTATATATCTATTGATAAAGAAGTACAAGTTTATATGACCATACCATGATCTTAGGGCTTGCTTGATCCCATAAAATGCCTTTATAAGCTTATACACTTTTTCTCATGATATAAAATATCATATATAGTTAGTTATGCCACATAAACTTCTTCTTATAACACTCCAATTGAGAAGGATAACTTAACATCCATTTGATACACCTTCCAGTTGTGCTGAATAAAAATGGATATGATTGTCTTTATCATTGATAACCTTTCTATGGGTGGAAACATCTCATTGTAATCACATTTGAGCCTTTGATTTTAGACCTTCACCACTAGTCTTACATTATGCTTCTCTATCTTTAATTAATGAGTGGTTTATGTCTTATATACCCACTTGGGAGCTATAAATTATTTTACTTTATTAGATCAACTAACTCTCAAGTCTGATTTCTCTCTATGGCATGCATTTATTCATCCATTACCTCACATAACTTTCTATATTTGACTTCTTATTCAAATTATATAGGATAAAATGATAAAAATAGAGTTTAATTCATACATTTATCTTTATTTTGCTCATATAATGATTACTCATAGACTTCTTTCAAACTTCTTGTGCTTGTTTGGCATTGACTTGAGCTGGAGGAGGATGATGTTTACTCTTTAACAAATCCTTGAACTCATTTATGACTATTTCAACTATATGAATGAGAAATTTATGAAATAGGGGTCCAACTTGGTGCATGGGTGGATGTACTACATGCTAGTTCAATTTTAATAAAAGGTCCACTAGCCCTTCTTTACACTTGTTATTCTTATAGTCTATCTTTTGAAGGTTCATGCTCAATGAATTCAACATCCTAGATGTTTATGAGTACTTTGGCGACAATATTATATAATCAACAAGTATTTGATTGATAACTATACCCTAAAAAAATGAACTTTTCAACTTTGTTATCCCATTTGGTCTTTTTTTGTTTGGTCACATGTGTTTGTGTAACACATCTGAACAATCTAAGGTGTTCAACACTTGGATTTCAACTACTCCATGCTTATTGCATGATCATATCCTAACACTCTTCATTATAAAATATTCAACAAGTATATGGTTGTTTATATAATCTCAACCCAAAAATCATTAAGCAAACCTTTTCCCTTTAGCATGCTTCTTTCCATCTCTTGGATGGTCCTATTCTTCCTCTCAACCACACCATTTTTCTTAAGTGTATACCTACTTATAAATTACTTTTTTATGCCATGTTATTTAAAAAAAATCATTAACTCATTAGATATATACTATCTCCCTCTTTTCATACTAAAAATATTGATGTATTGGCCACTTTTATTCTTCAACATGGCCTTAAATTTCTTGAAGGTTTCAAATTCTTATGATTCATTTTTCAAATAGAAAATCCATATATTTTGGTGAAAGTCATATATGAATGTCGTCATATAGACATGCTTTGATAGGAAAGGGATATTCATTGGACCACACAAGTGTGAATAGATCAACTCTAAATGAGCTCTAGCTCTCCATGCCTTACCCATAGGAAATGAACACCCATGTTGTTTTCCTAATATGCATCCTTCACACACATTGCTTGGATATTATATAAGGGGAAACCCTTTTACCACTTACTTTTTGTAAAGAAGTTTGAACTTTCCAAAGCACAAATGCCCATATCTAAGGTACCAAAGAGTAGACTCATCTACTATCACTATTTTGAATGTTGTTACAAGATCACTTTCCATTATCAATGGAAACATTTGTTTTCTTGTCATCTTACCTACTATAATCTACCTATTGAAGCCACTCTTATAAAACATGATGCATCTTCCTTTCTAAAATTTGACCTTGTAGCCCTTTTGGAAAATATTCCAAATGTTAATAAGGATGTGCTTCAACCTAGGTACATAATATACATCTTGAATTTGCCTTCTATCACCATGATTGGTGTGGATAGGAATACTTCCTTTTCCCACAATGAGAAAATTTTCATTGTCTCCCATCTTCACCTCTAATTTCACTAACTCATCAATGTGATTTAACATCTCTTTGTTCCCACTCATATGATTTCTATAACCACTATCCAAATACCATGTCTTTTCGCCACTTTGATCTATAATGTTAAATGTTATGAAAAAACTTCAATTTTTATCATTCTCATTAGGTTTAGACTCTTGTGTTTTTTCTAAATTTTAATTATACCTATTCATATCATACTCATTTCTACATTCACTAGTATAATGTCCATACATTTCATAATAATAGCATTGGATATTAGATTTGTCAAACCTTTGTGTATATCATCCTCTATCAATGTTGTTTCTTCTTATTAATCCTCTTTCATGTGACTCTTTATAGTTATTCCTTTCACCTTATTGACTAGTACAAGTTATTCATCTTCCTCTATTTTTTGATCCTCTCTCCTTTCCTTTCACACTCACATTGGTCTTGAATGCTTGCTCATGGGAGGAGGTGGCTTACCTATTCCTATTGTTTTCATAGGTTTGGAAGGAACCCATTCGCTCATCCACCATCATTTATCTCAAATTCTTTGAATCTTCTATTGAAACCACTATAGGGACAAATCTGATTGGAAGGATACTCTACACTTTCTCTATGATATTATGATTTTCAAGGGTATCACTATAGGTCTTAATTTGATTCACAATAATTATTGTTATTATCAATAAGTAATTAATAGATTAATTCTCTTTCATTTATAAGGTTTCAATGTCCTTTATTAAAAGATATAACTTGGCAAGCTTCACTTTGTCACTCCCTCGATAATAATTGTAGAAAAATGATCCATGCTTTCCTAGAATGGATAAATATAGCTATTCTAAGAATGATTAAATAAGCCAATACCATTTATATGTAATTGAATGCCTTGGCATCCATTCTCCTACTCTCTATCAATGTATTCTTTTATGTTTGGGTTAATACATTGCAGGTTGCTAGGTCTACAACCGCATTATATCCACCTTCAACCAACTCCCATAGCTCTTGATAGTTGAATATGGTTTTCATTTTGATTCTCCACATATTATAGTTATTTCCATCAAATGTAAGGGATTGTTGCCATGAACTAGAACTATATGTTACCATGTTTAAATGGGATTACAACCCAAGGTCTCTGATACCAATTGTTGATATAAAATATAAGAGAATGTGTAGGCCTAGGTGGGTAGAAACCAATAATTTAATAAAGACTAAAAATTGAAACTTTAGATATAGTCTCAAGCTGAGAGAATAGTGCAGGAAATGCACTCAAAACACATGCTAAAATCATAAAATATAGGAGGTAGAATATCACTAGAAATAACACAAGCTTACATATATTAATTTATTTCAAAAACTCTATTACAAACTGATTTAAATAACTATCTTTTCATAGCTATAGTTATTTACAATAGACTCTAAAATAGTTATTTTCCTCCTTCTATCTTGATATTTCAGTCATTCTCTCACTATTTAAATGAAATATTCATTTTCCTTCTCTATTATACCTCCCTCTCCATCCTCTCTATCCACTATAATATACTACTAATGCAATATTCTCTAGGCTCCATCTTTTCTACTTCCCCAAATTGTTACTACTACATAGAATATCTCATATTGGTTGATTCTCTAGTTTTGCACTTCTCCCCTTTTTCCTTTAGCTACTGATTCATTTAAAAATACATTTCACACATCTTGTAACTACTATTGTAACACTTTTCAGTTGTACAATCTCCTAAATACTAATACATCTAATTTTTATGCACACTTTCTCCTTCTTCTATCCTCTATTCTATTTGTCTCTTGTGATAACTCACCTAGCTCCCTTTTTTCCACCAACTTTCAAAGAGTTGTCTAAAAATTCAAATTTGAAACCATACATTTAATTCTAGTTAGTGGCTATAGTTATTGAGTAGAGCAAGAAAGGTAGGTAGGAAAGAATAAATTACTATTGTAATAGATATCTCTAAAATAAGGTATATATTGTTATAATTTTTAATTTTGTTTTTTGATGAATGGAATGCATGGATTAGAGCAATGAAGTGCTATCAAGTTTTTGTTAGATGATTGTAATGTATATTTTAACATTGAAGATCTACAATAATTTTAATAAAGTCATAATATTTTGAGTTAATTTTCTTTACCAGTCTATCCCTCACTCATAAATATGCTATCAGAGCCGTATGAACATTTTGGGTAATACAAAATTCACCAAAAGATGAAAAAACAACCTTTTCAAACAAGCTAAAAATCTATAGGATTTGAGACAAAGTAGAAGAATTTAAGTGAAGAGACCAAGTCAGAAGAGGGAGTGATTTAGCTAGGTAACTGGGTATATTTAAAATCAGCCCATGTAGCCTAATAGAGGCCAAGTAGAGTTTTATAGAAATGGAAAAGAGAAAAATTAGTAGTAGAAAGAAAAGAGGATATTATTTTTGGAAAAGCCATGGTAGGAGAAAGTGGTGATATTTCTCAACCCTAAATATCCATTTCCAATGGTAAAAATTATTATTATTAGAGTATAAAATTAAAACCTTATTCTATTTAGAAGATGTTTGTGATTTAGTATAAAATAAAATTATTGAACCAATAAATCAACAAGTATTCCAAGCCCTATCACAAGTAGAGAAGGACCTATTGAAGGAAAATAAGAAGGATGCAAAGACATTTTTATTCATTTAATAAGAAATAGAGGACTCAAATTTTACAAGGATTACAACTACCCTAAGGTCAAAGAAAGCATGAGAAAGCCTATAAACAATATACTAAAGTATAAAAAAATTTAAATCTGTCAAATTATAAATACTTAGAAGGGATTTTTAGAATATTCAAATGAAGGAATCAAATAATATAGAATCATATTTTACACATATAATGTGGATTATAAATCAAATAATAACTCATGGTGAGAGTATGGAAGACCAAAAGTTTGTATAAGAAATACTTAAAATCTTGTGTACAAAGTTTGATCTAGTAGTGATAGTAGTTGGGGAATCTAATTGATCTAGTAGTGATAGCCATTAAGGAATCTAAGTATTTAACTCAACTATCACTTAATGAATTAATGGGCTCACTATTATCACATGAGTAGAGTTTGAATTGTTCAAAGATATATTCATTGGAAAATGCATTCAAATATCATCTTTTAATCAATAGAAAAAGAGAGAGGTCAAATTATAATAGAGGTAGAGGTCATTTTCACCAAGAGGAGGTAGGTAATCTACTCAGTTTGAAAGTAGAAGACAAGCATAAAGCCTGCATATGATTTTTATACTAATAAGAGGAAGAGGTAGTATCCATTTTCATAGCCATCATCAAGGAAAAATTCATTATAAATCCAACATTCAATGTTATTATTGTAAAATATTTGGAATTTTACATCTAAATGTATAAAAAGGCACTACGATAATAACAAACAAAACAAAAATTTAAAAGTTAAAACCCACCCAACACTAGTAAACAAAACACAATGTTGATAACATGAAATGTTACACCGTAGAGTTTTAAAAAAATATGGGTTTTAGATAGTAGGGTTAGCAATCACATGAGTGGAAGTTAGGAGTTGTTTTCAATAATTGATGTTTTGATAAAACTAGAAGTAAAGTTGGAGAATGATCACCTTCTATCAATCATGGGGAAATGATCAATTAATAAAAAAATAAAATAAGGAGAAAATAGATATATATGTGATATATACTATGCTCATGATTTTTGACACAATCTCATAAGCATTGGCCAACTTGTGCAAGAAGGGTCTAGCATATAATTAGATAATGGTGAGAGTGTGATCTCAAACAAAAAATGTTGCAATATGCTAATTGAAAAAGTGGAAATGACAAGGAATATAACATTACCTCTCTAGGCCAAAAAATAACTATTTTAAGACCTTCAGAGATTGTAAACCATTGCTGAAGTAGTTTTTAAATTTTCATACAAGAATCAATTATTTTTATGGAACTTGAGATTTGGGCATCTGAACATTAGAGGATTGGAGTTGTTGCATAAGAAGAAAATAATTGATGGATTTACACCAATAGAGCACATAAAACATCATGTGAGAGTTACATACTTGGAAAACAACATAGGTAAATGGTTTTAGTTAGAAAATATTATATGGTAAGGAATGCACTTGAGATAGTGCATTCATATCTTTGTGCACCGATGAAAACACAATCCATAAGTGGAAATATATATTTATTGACATTTATTTATAATTTCATCCAAAAACCTTTGTTCTATTTTTTGAAATATAATTTATATGTGTTTGATGTTTTTAACAACTTTAAGGTTAGAGTGCAAAAGAAAAATTGATATTATATCAAAGTGTTGAGAACCAATCAAGGAGATGGATACATATCGAATGAATTTATAATTTTTTGTAAAATTCTTTTATAATAAAATATTTTACAATAAGATATAAACTTGAAAAAAATAGAGTAGTATAAAGATAGAATATGATAATTATGGAAATGGCATGAAGCATGATAAAACCTAAGCATCTAGAAAATTAAAATTTGGCTGAAGTGGTTGCATGTGTAGTATACATTTTGAATAGGTGTCTAATAAAAATAGTGATAAATAAGATACCACAAAAATCTTGGAGAAAAAATAAGAATAGTGTCTCACACGTGAGAATTTTTAGAAATGTAGCATACTCCTTTATACCCCAAGAATTTAGAAATAAGTTAGATGATAGAAACAAAAAGTGTATCTTTGTGGGGTATAATAAACAATCCAAAGCATATAAACTATACAATTTAGTAACAAAGAAGGTAATAATAAGCCATGCTATAGAATTTGTTGAAGAAGAAGCTTGGGATGAGAGCATTGACAAGATAACTACAATTATAGTAAAAATATCACATGAAAATAAAATAGTATAGGATGCTGCACAAAATGTTCCTCAAGCTCCACAAGTGAATGTTCTAACAATGTCATCTCATGCACATACCAATCTAAATCCATCTACTCCAGTAAGTAATAATAGTAGTGAGTCTTCTAATCCAACACTTGCATCATTAAGATCACAGTCAATAAACACTTAAAAGAAGACATGTAGACTAAAGAAGATTTATGATGAGTCACAAGAGGCTAAAAATATAGATTTATGTTTTGATTTTGTATTTTTAACATAAGTTGATCCAATATACTTTAAGGATGCAATTACAAATGATAACTAGATTGGAGCAATAGATAAAGAAATTCAATAAATTGAAAAGAATCAAACTTGGGAACTTGTAGAGCTTCCTGAAGGAAATGAGTGATTGGATTAAAATGGTTTAGAAAACAAAGTTTAACATTGATAGGAAAATTGAGAAACTCAAAATAAGACTAGTAGCTAAAGACATCACATAACAACATGGTATAGATTTTAATAAAATGTTTTCCCCTGTAGTAATATTAGAAAGTATTAGAATGGTGTTATGTATTGTATCTCAAATGTTTAATTGGAAGGTTTATTACATAGATGTCAAATCAACATTCTTGAATGACATTTTAGAAGATGAAGTTTATATGTAACAACAATGTGTTTATGAAGTTTCTAAAGAATAACATAGGGTTTACAAACTAAAAAAAACTCTATATGTATTAAAGCAAGCTCCTAGAGCTTAGTATGGTTGAATATATTCTTATTTTTTGAATAATGGGTTTAGTAAGTGCAGCAATAAACACACGTTATATTCCAAAATTAATGATCAACGATAAATTTTGATAGTTTTCTTGTATGTGGATGATTTGATATTCACCGGTAATTTGTCAATTGTGTTCTTTAAGGCATCCATTAAAAATGGATTTTATGTGATTGATTTGGGGATTATGAGATATTTTATTGGCATAGAGATAAATCAATTTGAACAATTTTTTTTAATAATTCAAACTAACTATGTTATTGACTTGTTCAAGAGATTCAAGATATTGAATGTTGACTCAACACCAACACTGGTTGCATTGGGTTTAAAACTTAGCAAAGAAGATGCAAATTCAAATGTTGATACACCTTTATTCAAGAGATTAGTGGGCAACCTCATGTATCTAACTGTTAGAAGACCAAACATTATGTATGGGGTTAGTCTTATCGAAAGATTCATGGACAATACATAAGAATCTCATTGGAAAGATGGAAAAAGAATTCATAGATACATAGTGGGTACAAAGAATTTTGGGATAATGTATACACCTTCAGAGAACTTCAAGTTGATTGCTTATAAGTATAATGATTTAGGAGGTAGAACAAAAGATACCCAAACAACTTCACGGTATATTTTTCATCATAGATCAGGTGCTATCTCTTGAGCATCGAAGAAGCAAGCAATTGTGACACTTTCATCAGGGGAAGCAGAATATGTTGCAGCTGTATAAACAACTCGCCAAGAGGTTTGGATGGGAAGGGTACTTTCAGATTTGATGCATACTAGAAAATAATTTACAAAGATATACTGTGACAATAACTCAGCTATATCATTGTCAAAAATTCATGTGTTTCATCAAAACAGTAAACATATTGACACTAGATATCACTTTATTTGTAAATTTGTTCTGAACAGGGACGATATACATCTTCAGTTTTGCAAGTCTGAAGAAAAAGTAAAAGACATCTTTACAAATACGCTTTCAAAGAACGTGTTCGAGCATCTCCAACAAAGCATAAGCACAGCTTATATACATAGCAATGATGATTAATGGGGAGTGTTGACGGACGTGGGCTTAGACTCCAGCCGAATTGTTAATCTCCCCTTCCACGTCATCTCCTTCTACATGCATTTATTCTCTGTCAAGTTTTAATGTTTTAATGCATTGCAAATATCTTTTTATATCCCCTGTTCGCAGCTGTGTATTCGTATTGCATTTAATGCATGTTATGGCAATATTTTCATATTGGTCTAGCTGCGATTCGAGACACTTCCAAGCGAAGATATCTCTGAATAAGAGATTTATTATTATAGTTTTTAGTTTAGTTTTCTGATGAATGGAATATATGTATGAAAGAACGAAGCTCGGTGAAGAAGTTAGATGACTGTAATATATTTTCTGAGCATCGAAGCTATGTAATAATCTTAATGAAAGTCTGAATATTCTGAATTTATTTGCTGTAGTGGTCCACGCCTCAACAACAGAGGCCTTGAAAACTCTTTTAAAAATTCAATTAGCAGGTAGTATTCGAAACTCTACAAACCTTCCCAGCATTCTTCTATCATGTATGAAAAAAGTATTTTCTGAACAGGGCACGAACATCCTCCAAAGCATGTTGAAAACATATCTGTCTAAGAATATGTGTTTGCAAGTTCCCTAGCCGACAAGAATGTGATTTGTGGAAGCATACACTAGTCGTCTTAAAAGATATGTGGTTTTATGGATTGTTATAAATAGAGAATATGCACAGAGTGAATTTGTTGAAATGGACTTTCTAAATTTTTAGCAAAATGTAATTGGCAAGTTAGAAGCCAAACTATACAACCTTTGTTAAATTCCTTCCAGCATGATCCCAAAATGTGACCTTTGGAGTCGGACGTGGGCATCCATCAAACAATTATTCAAAGAGTATTTTTTTCTGAATACTATAGTTGCAAGTGGCGTGATATACATGGATGCTAAATGTGGAAGCATACGTTAGACATACCAACTGTTTATAAAAATGCCCAAGTTTTTTATTTAGCTTCAAATACAACACAAACATTTAAATGCAATGGAAACTTGTTTTATTTAGACTGAAACGGATGCAATATTTATAATAAACAAAACGTGTTTAACAATAAATTTTCGAAAATATTCCTAGAAATTATGCCTATATTCAACTTTGAAAAAATTTCTTACTCCTAGATTCATGAATTGTAGTAATGCACAACTAGAAGAGATTTATCTTTAGATGCATACTACAACATACATTGCTTAGTTAGTTATTTAATTAAATCAATGAAACTCCTCAAACCAATGTAATGTAATAATAGATGCATATTATACTTTGTTTACGTCCTTATTTGATTAAATGAGGAAACATTTCAAACCATTGCACTGTAATAATTCTATATTTACTATGAATCTTTCCACCTTTTTAAAACTCTATGTTTTACATTTGTTATGAGCTATACAGAATAAGCTACACCAAATATATTACAAGAACAAATAAAAAATATTTAATTGTTCCCCTATAACAGATCCTATAAAATTCCTCGACAAACACGGGTTTAATGGAAGACTTATCTCTACCAGTAATCACATTATACAGGAAACGGACGTGAAAGAAGTGCAGAAGACCACATTTTCTTAATCTCCACAATGTACTTGCTTAAAATAATAATCAATACCATGAAAACACTATATTAAAAAAACAAAAGTTTCTTGTAACAGTTCCCATTATTTTCAAAAGTTTCCTCTAACAGTTCCCATTAATTTCCAAGACAGTGACTCCATGAGGTAAGAAATCAATGTCCAGTAATGGATGTATCGTTTGTAATATTAAGAATTCTAATATGTGTACATTAGACAATAATTGCTACACTTAAGAACCTATGCCACAAATATATAGTCATAAAAATAACAGTGTTGATTAAACTAAAACATTTAGTACAAAAAATAAAAATAAATAATAAAAATAATTCTTTAATTTGGTTAAGGAAACTCCCATTCTCGCTCTTTAACAGCACCTGAATGTCTAACAGCTAAAAATGTTGGCCTAAAATTTGCAAGAGAAATATATAATTTATTCCAGTATATATACTGTTTCAACTCATGGAATCAATCCCAAAATTAAAAAAGGGGATAAATTGAAATAAAAAATTAAATGAAAGCGTAATTCAAGTCCTAAGAAAATAATTGTGACAATCCTTTATACCAAACATTCTATTTCCAGCAAAGCGTTGAAACATTGACCTTAAATTTAAAATAGACAAGCATGTTTTGAAATATAAAATTTAAAATCTGGGAAATAAAGACCATCAAAGCACATTGGAAAAAGAATTAAACAAACAGAGCATCTGGGCTTACCATCTGAGTGCCTCTTTAAAATGTAGCACTCTCTCTGAAATTGGTAGTCTCTGTGTTGATAGAGGGTCTCCATCCAAGGACAATTTCGAGCCATGTTAAATGTTACAAAACAATCGAAAGAAATATAAAGCCATTGAGAACAATCAAAACTATCTCTATATATTTGTGTGTGCGGAGGGACCTTTCTTAATCGACATCCCTTCCTCTTTTTTCTATGATGCCAGCTGCGCTAGACCCTTAAAATGAATTAATCTACGTCCCTATTTTTTTTCTTTATTTTATGACGTTAGGTACTGTAGACCAATATTCGGTTTACCCTGGATGCGTAATATGCTTTCTTATTAAAGGGTGCCCACGAAGAATGGTCTCCCTTCTGTCAAATCCCTATATAAATGCTTTACAGAAATGAAAAAAAAATGAAGAAATAGTGTAAGGTTTTGTTTTTTTAATATGAAGAGTTTATATATAGATTACCCTTTTTTTTAATATGTTGTTAAAATTATCATTAATTTGACTTGATAACACATTAAAAGAACATATGTATTTAACTATCAATATTAAAAGACAATAAAAAGTTAAATAAAAATATCATTATATAAAAGTAAATTTTATAGAATAAACTTCTATTTTCTTTCATGTTAAAATAATGCATTAGTAATGATTAAAAAAATCAACATCAAAAATAATTTCAAGGTTTATAACTCATCTTTGTAAATCACAACTTTATGCCATAAAATTATAGTTCCACTACAAATCTTATTGAAAAATATTATATCAATGTCAGTAACAAAACATACCCAAACAAAATATTCTTATCATATCCATGCAGAGAAATCAGTTCAACCTTAACCCATCTAATAATTATAGTATATCTAGTATCTGGTCTATGCGTGTTGAACTATAAAAATAATTAGGTATCATTTTCCAGTTAAATAGGAAAAAGGAATGTTTCAATCTATAAAATAAATAGAAAATTGCATTGTAAAATTATCACAAAGAGATAAATAAATCAAATTGAGGTTAATGGATTTCACCACTATAAAATGATGCTTTCTATGTTGAAGCTAGAAATAAATGTCCATATATATGTTTAATCACAAATTTTAGTATAAACATCGATATTAGTGTCAGTAAAATTCTTTAGTAAAGTAATATTACTAACACAGTCAATTGAAAACTATTGCATGCGCAATTTATAGTCTATATGCAATGACATACTGAAATTACACAATATTTCGAACTCACAAGTTATTTTTACATAAACTCTAAGAAGTACCATAAACACTTTATTGCAGAAAAAAGGCATGAAAAAGCTATTCAAAATCTCTTTTCAATATCTATTGTCATCTTAAAAAATGAAAATACTATATTACAAACAACCAATTATCAAATCATAACCATAAATCATTTACAAACTTATGACAATAACCTTTACAAATCAAGCATTTCAGTCACAATATAATAGAGACAACTATAAATAAAAACATTTTATCAAAAAAAAAAATTAAATTAAATTTTTTTCCAACCTAACAATAACTACATACCCAAACTCTAATCCATACACATTGAATTGTAAAAAATGGAGAACATTACTAACCCCCAAGTTACATTTAAAAAAAAATATTAAAAGAATGGTAAAAGGCATCAAAACTATTTAAAACTCTTTTTAAATTTCTACTAACATCTTAAATAATTAAAAATATCATATTATTAATAGACCAGAAAACTAAATCATAACTGAAAATCATTTTATGGTTTATTGATCTCACTTTTACACATTGACATTTTTCACCACAATGATAGTTACAACTTCATAAAAATTTTCTTCTACAATTTTTTTAAAATAAAAACGTTTCAATATTAATAATAAAACATAAACAAACAAAATATTATCATCACATTTATATAAACTAATTGAAACATAACTCACCGAGTTACATGCGTAATCTCTAATCGATACGTGCATAGCTATTAAAAAATCCAGGTCCCACTAATTAATTAAAACGAGTGATGCACAATATTAACATTATAACCTGATCATAAAATAACAACCAACATTTATGACTATTGCAGGCAAATCATTTAAGAAATTCTTTGAAAAATTGTTTCAAACCATACTGAAATTCCCAATATTTTACCATGGTTTAGTCACACTACGTAATAGGAAATTAAGTGTAGGTTAGTTGATTCTACTTAATGGAAACCTGAATATTTTCCAATATATTTTCTTCGAATCACTACTGCAGGCCTAAGTGCATATTATCTATCTGAAATAATATTTAATAGGTGCACCTTCCTACTTCCTCCTCGTTTTGATCTTCTTTTTACGCCAATTGAGTGGAGACGACCTGGAGGAGTCGGACATAGATAGAGTGGCACCCTTATTTCTAGATCTTTGATCAATAATCAGTTTTGTGAATTTTTTCGCAACACTTGGTATGACATAGTGTTAACTGATTGTCCTTTATGTTGGACAAAATGCATTTGTTGTTGCTGCTCATTGTGCATTGATGAGCAGTGATTTTTATAGGTCGATGAACTCAAACTTGACATTGAAATAAATTGTCCATGATCGATACTTCGGTCACGGTGGCTTTCAAGGGAGGAGAAAGTTAACTGGTTTGGTTTATGATGATAGGATATTGTAAACGCATAAAAGTGCAGACGTTCGTCGTGAGGAAGAAGAGATAGATAAACATGACAAGGGATAACAGCGTCGAGAAAATTCGGAATAAGCCACGACATTGCAATGGCACTGCCATTCCATAATTGGTTATGAATGAGGAACCTGTTATTGTTGGAGTTGTGACTGCGCAAGCAATGGTGGCATCTTCATTATTTGAGTTCACAACGACATTATTTATATGGTGATCGGTGAAGATGAGGCCGGCTCTTTGGGGAAAGTTCAATTTGGCCTTTGTTCTTCTAAATTAGAAGGCATAATCATCGTAGGGTAGGGCTGCATCTTCTATTTTCAGGAATGAACCGATCCATACCTGAGCTGCCTGGATTGTGTCACGGACCTCTGCCGCCCGTTTACGTCAAGGTCTTTGCCTCACCCTTCTATGAGACATCTATCTCTGTTGATGCAGATTATAGCAACTCTTTCTCTGTCGATGCTGGTTATAACGACTCTCTCTCTACCAGTGCTGGTTGGAATTAGTGTTTTTCTTTGACGAGTGCAGGGAGATCACAATCTTCTCTCTTTCAATGTCCCTTGCTCAGAGTGATCTGTGTGATGTTCTCGCATTAATTATTATCAGGTTTGGCATATTAGAAAGGAAAACTTTCGAAGGCCGTATATTTGGCATACAATCTCCAAATATTTTCCTATTTGAAGCGACCGAAGTTTTTTAAAAAATCTATGCTTTGGTGTAGAGTGCATAATTTTATGAGCATAATCTTGAAGTTTTACCTTACCCCATTAATCATGCGGTCTTAGTTTTAGCACTTCTGGCTAGACTTTTGTCATATGAGAAATCCTGTGTCCACATGGTCATACAAACCATGCTTCTAATTAAAATGACCGATCGATTATTGATCATTGCAAGTCCAACTAATTATCATAAAAAGCGAAAGAAGTAAAGAATATGTTTGCATGTAAATCAAGTGTATTTAATAACCGCTAAATATTCCCAATGCATTTAGCAACCGCTAAACATTCCCAATGCATTTAGCAACCGCTAAACATTCCCAACATCTGTGACAATCTAAAGGAAGTAATGAGCTTAATAGATCATTATAAGTTCAGATAATTACCATGAACGAAGTTAAAAATAAATGTGCATGTCAATTAAATATATTTAGGGAGTGCTAAACATGCCCAAAATCTATGGCAAGATAAAAGGAGGCCGTCAACAAAATAGTTTTAAGGGTCCTCTTTAATGTTGTAAATTAGAAGTGACCACCTCAAAAATAACAAGGGATATACGAAACCTATAATCAACACAATGGAATGACACATTCTGGGGACATGGTGACGCGAACGAAATATTTCCTTGACATGCTTTAAAACCTCACACATTGCCGTTTGCATTCCAAATACATTTGGGCTTCTCTAAGTGCTATTATAACAGGGCAACTTACATTTTCATGGGTTTTGGCAACATTTTTGCATCCTTATAGCCTTAAGGGGCATATCAATATGTTTGAAGATATCGCAAGGACTTCCTGACATCTATCTTAACTATGTGAGTATAACAAAAATCACCATTTGAACGTTCTCAATCTCTAGTCTTTAGAAGATCGAATCGAGTTAAAAGAATACTAGAAAGATATAATCCACTTGATTTATGTTTTACATTTATTTTATCAAATTTATCAATTATTGTTGAAGACTGAAATACTATGGAGCCACATCACTATAATGAAAATATATCCCGGTAGAAGGCCGTGGAGGAATAAATAGATTCTATCGATAAAAAAAATCATAAGACATGGTAAAATTACACCACAATAGAAAACCATTTTGAAACAAATTGGGGACCAAGAACAAGTGCCATGTAAAATAATAATGGATAAGTGCAAATCACCTTTCGTTTCCGTTATGTATAGGGAATTAATTTAGGTATTATTCTTTTCCAATTATGACAATAATTTCTTCTACATTTATATTGGTTATTGCTTTCTTTTCTCAAAACAGAAGTGGAATTGACGGATGTGAAGATAGCATTTACATATGGTGAACTTGAAGTAGACATATACATTGTGCAACATAAAAAAATCAAAGGACAAAAAAAGGAGTAGTTGTTCATGCTGAAGAATTTAATTTATAGCTTTGAAGTAATCAATAAGGATGTGGAATCAAAATATTGAATTTTTTTTTTGCAACTTGGGGTTGTACAAAGTAAAGTTCATTGATATGTGTATTTCAAAACATTGGGTAATAAATTTTATATAATATTTTTATATATTAATGATTTATTGTTAATTGTTTATAAACATTAAATTATAATCCATGTTAAATATTAGTCATCATTTCAATTTGTATCAAATATTTATAAGTGTTTCAGAATCTATTTTGGGTATGGAAATTACAATGGATTCCTTCAATAATAATTTTTTGTTGAATCAAAGAAAATATGTTGAGATGATAATGTAGAGATTTAGAATTTATGAATGTAAACTTATGTGAGCACAATTTCCTATTTTTCAAATGTTATATGTTGAATAGCTTCCCAAAACTCAAAAATAGATTAAGGAAATGTCTCAAGTTCTTAATGCATGTGTTTTTGGAATTGTGTTTTATGTTATATGGTTTATAGTACAAAAAACATTTCCCATGTAATTTGAGTTTTATCCAGATATATGTCCAATTTGGGAAAGAAAAGGATCACTAGACTGTAGTGAGGAGGATATTTAGATATATGCATGGTGCTTTAAATTACACAATCTTATACTAAGGAAAATTGAATCCAAAATAAATAAATGTTCAAAGCTTTTTTGACGTCCATTGGGATTCTTATATTATCTATCAAATATCTAAAATTGGTTATGTATTTAATAGTTTTGACCAAGTAATCATCTAGATGAGTTAGAAGTAATTAATTATTACAATGTCAACTATAAAAGCTAACTACATAAAATATACTAACGTAATTAAGAAAGTTCTATACTTACAAATGATTTAATTAGATGTAACCAAAGATGTGTGTAATGTCAAAAAAATAGAAATGGATTGCTATGACATTGATCCTTAAATATGTGTGCCACTTTAGATAATGCAATATTCTACAAAGGAAAAGTAGAGAAAATAAAATAGTTAATGTACAAATATTTTTTAGTGTTAATTGCATTAGATATATTCATTGCTAAATATTTAGAATTGTTTATGTATTTAATTTTTATTTTTAGTAGTCATCAAATGAGTCAAAGGTAGGTATAAGTTTCATTATCAGATATATAAGTTATGCACATTAACGCTACTTAAACAATTAATATCATTCTATGATTAGATAGGCTTTTCTCAAATATTGAATTCCTACACAAAGTAGTGAGGTTATCTTATGATTGTCAAAGTAAAATTTGTTTGGAAAATAATCTCAATTATTATTTTTGATTAAATTATATGGTTGTAAATTTATAAATTATCAGTGACATGATTGAAGACAAGAAGGGTCTATTCTAAAATATTTATACATTAAAGAGAAGGTTGATAATGTATTGATGAATGTTGTGAGTAAAAAATATTTGTTGGTCAATAAAATTAATGGGAATTACTGCCCTTATTTTTTAAAAATATCACCTTATTCTCCTTTATGTAAATTTTTCAAAAAGTGGGAGAAAATATATATATATATATATATATATATATATATATATATATATATATATATATATATATATATATATGAAAAAAGGGTGACTACCTCCCAGAAGGAATGAGGCAATATCCCTAAGGTAGAGGCAATGAAGGGATGATAGGACCTATACTTGGAGGTTTTAAATCATTTTTAAGAAATTTCTTTGGTGAACTATAATGGTGTTTTACCTTGATTTTATACCATGTTTTAAATATCACATGCTTTTTGTATTTGTATTATAGTAATTTTTTGATGATTTAATATTTATGTTCTTAAAAATAATCACATAATTCTTAGGGTGAAGTAAAACTTTGAAGTAAATTATTGTATTATAAATTTTCAAGTTAGTGAAATATTGAATACAACTACTCTTCTAGGTTTAGTAAATTATTGGATAGTGTTAAAAATCATGTTAGCTACCATAATACCAACACCCACAATACTTATATAATAAATATATTAAATCTTAGAAGAAAGGTAGCACATATTCATCCAAGTAGCATAAATACATATTTGCGTTAATAGTATTGGGATGACTCTGCCATTATAACATTAAATTGCATTTACAATAAATGCCACCTATTATCCTTGTATGTTATTATATACAAAAAAGAGGATTCTAAAGATATGGCAAGGGTTTTAGTGTGTAGTTAAAAATATAATAAAATAAAACTATTATTATTTAAAGTTAATTAATGATTTCTTTAATTGATTGTATTCTCTAATAATAGGTTATGAATAAGTATGCACAAATTAGTGTCTACCCATAAATTTTAAATATATATTACAAAAGAATATTAAAACCATATAATTGTATGAGTAATTAAATACAACTATCCACCCCTGATGACACATTTATCCACTCAAAATAGCTAAAAAAGGATCCTTAAGCAAGTTTTTTTTAATATCTCTATAACCTAATCATCTATTTAGTAAAACCTAGGATCAACAAACTTGTCCTATATCAATTTTAAAATTTATTCCATTTAAATATGTGTTTTTTGTGTTGTTGATCTAATAAATTACAAAAAATAAGATAGCAATCTAATTATTGTACCAAAGTGGTATGGGTTGATTATTTAGATTAAAAAAATAGCAAATAAAAAATCAAATACAAAATGACTCACGATTTTTCATGACATATCCACTATACTCAACTTCCATAATAGACAAATAAATAATATATTATTTCTTACGTGACCAAGTAATTGAACTTGCCACAAGATACTATATGTATCCTATAATTGATGTGCAATTGTATATATTTCATACAAAATCAATCTATAGGTATCCAAAACTAGTTATGATCCCATAAAAATTGTAAAAATAAATTAGGGATTTTACTTCTTATTTGTATTCAATCCCATAGTTATTAGTACCATAAAATTAAATTATAATGTGTTTCCAAGCTTGCCAATGGATTTTAGTTTCATGATAACAATATTTTGAATTTATGTTCATGTTAAATGTAATATCAAGATGATTATGAGTCAAGTACACAATACTATCCACCAATGTATGGAAATGTGTAACATCAACTAATGGAGAAGAAATCTTTACACAAATATTTACTCCAAATTTATTAGTAGTCAGTGTGGACTTGTAGTCTTAATGTTGAAGAAGTTTAGTATTTAGAGAGCATACATGGATTGGCTAAGAAAATTTTATTTCTTGGACTATGAATATGAATACCAATGAAAAATACATCAATCATAAGTCACTAATTTCAAAATATTAAACTATTCTATATACCAAATCATGAATGTGCTTTGTGGACCTCCCTATGATGATTAAGTTGTCAACATAGAGGACTAGATCAAGAGTTTATTCTCTACATTCATTTTTTATATTGTGGTTAGGATGGAATTCATGTAAAGCCAAAGTTCATTAGTAATGTGTTGATATTTTAATATCATAATTGTGAATATTATTTAAAACCATTCAATTAATTTTCAAATTTACACACAAATCTAGAGTTCTTACTTACTATGGACCCTAAAGGGTTGGACATTTATATTTATTCCTATAATTATCCATGGAAAAAATCTCTTTTAACCTCCATATAATGGACATACTATCCTCATGTTATATAAAATAAGAGTTCTAACCTTATGGAATTAATCTTGAAAAATAGGATAAAATGGTTTCATTGTATTAGACACCTATAATTTGTGACAACTAATTTTCTACAAGTTAGTATTTGCATCTCTCTATGAACCCATTTGATACATACTTAGTACATTACAGTGACTTGCAACTCGCTATTTTTATTCCTTTCATGATTAGAATGAAGTCCTGAGATAGCTTATTTTCTAGAGAAACAATATATTCTACCAAATAAACAATAAATTCAAGATGCTTTTGTTAGCATAATTTGAGTTATTACATTATATACCTAAGATTAATTATGTAGTTCAGTGATGAATTGTATTGTAGTGGATAGGTGTTTTGGAGGCATAGGGATTTATCCTTAATTACAAGATAATTGAATTTCTCTTTGTATATAAACCTATTGTTATTCAATAAATGTATCAATGCATTCCACTCATTTTCCTTCACTAGTATCAGAGCCTCCAAACTATTGGTAGGGCAGCCAAGAATGTGCAACGTAGAAGCAAGAGCCTAATCAAGATCATGGTGGGAGTAACATGATTACCCATTGCACATTTTATGTCTGTATCATGTTCTTATCTTGAGGGAGTGAAAATATCTCATTGTAGCAATGTTTGGAGAAGCAAAAGCATAGAGATGTTTGTCAGGGTCAATCTACCTCATAAATTGGAATACCAAATTATGAGGACATGCTACAGCCATATACCTGATCTAATGCCACCCACCATCTTCTTGTGTTTAGCTTGACATATTGAGACTTTAATGTCACTCGTATTTTGTTAGCATTGTTCTCTCCTATTTATTAAATCACATTACACTTCCATATATGGTCCAATATATTATCACTCCATGTTCATCTAAAGATAATATTCTAATTGCATTGCTTTTCATACAAGATAGAATTAAAATGTACATCCTAAACTTTTACAATGGTAGACACTCAACAAAATGTGGATCATTGAAGATCTTGTTTGCACTTATGTATAGCTAATCCATTAGTATTAAGGTCAACTCAGATAGAAGTGATGGTCACTACAGGTTTGATTTATTTGAATCTTTTTTTATAGTCATGTTATCTACACTTCATCTAATTTTAGGTTCAACTTTTGTTATTTGCTCTAAGCCTCTTTATAATCACCTATCATGACATTTTTTTTTATAATAAGAGTCTTTTAGGTCATTTATTTTCAATATATTAGTTTTAGGTTTAATTAATATTCTTTTGGTTGTCTTTTCATTATAATCTTGTCAATATTTTAATAGTTTTCAAGAATGAGTTGTGAGTAAAAGGTTTTGAATCAATAGTTGAGTTATCCATATCAAAAGTCATGTCTTAGAGTTAATTTTAATCATGTCGTCTATAGTCATGTCATCTAGAATCAATACTATTTTGGGTCTATTGTGTTAAAAGTTAATAAATCTTTTGAATAAACACATTATCATGTAAACCTGACGTCCTGAGTCATACGTATTAGTAGGAGAGTTTTGCATTCATAAATGTCATGCATATGAGCCTCAACGAGACATTGAATGAGTGAAGTAGATTCACTTACTAGAGGTTGGAGAATACACAGAGGTCAGAGGACATTTGGCATCATCTCATGAGTCACCTATGCTAGGGTTGCAACATTGTTATGGTGACAAATTTTGGTGTGTTTGATTTGGGTAACAATTCAGGTGACTGTTCCACCCCAATTGATGATGGAACTTTTGGGAGCCATAACTTTTGCACCGTAGCTCCAATTGACTCGCTATTTGAACCATTATAAATCTAATAATGAGGATAATGTGGTGATATTGCATGGATCTCTATTTGATGATTTTGACCCTCAAAAATCTAATGGAAGTGCCCCAAATTTCAATTTTAATAGTGTAGTCTAAAAATAGTAATTCCTCAAATTCTATATTGTTTTAAATCATGGAAGTCAAACCAATTCATCTCCCTCAATATTAGTGACATTTCATATCCTCCCCCTACTTTTAAAATGTGTATAAATGAAGATGTAACCTAAAATGGAAATCAGACATCTTTTTCTAGAGATAACTATATAGTTGTATTATGATTTTGAGTAATAAAACATCTCTTCTCAGAGAATGCTTTCTTACTGTGTTATTTTTATGTTCTTGAAATATTTTTCAACCAAAACTTCTAATTTTTGGATCAGTGGTATCAGAGCGGTTTGTCTTGAGAGTGTATGATCCCGAGGATGAGGTCAGGCTACAAGAAGCTTGGGTGGAAAATAATAGAGATTCTAAACTATCCACCTATTCCCTTCAAATGACATCAAATGTGGATGACACCAAGACATCTAATACTCCCAAGGAAATTGTGAATGTAGCCCTCGAATAGAAATAAACACAGATGCTCCAATAATTTGCATAAATTCTCCAATAACTTTTTATGGAAGATTCTCACTCCTCATATGCACTTCTTAGCTCTTCATCCATGGACCATCCTTTCATTGGTCCAACACCCTTCAAGGTTTAGCTAAATTTGGATATTCCTACATTTAAAGGCAAAATCAATGCTGATGTAGTAGAAAATTTGTTAGATCAATTGTCTTCCTACTTCTCTGTAATTAAGTTCAGCGATGGATAAAAGATCAATTTTGATCTTTTGAAAGCATCATTTACCATGGAAAAATGGTGAGATGTGTATAAAAAGAGGTTCAATACATATTACATTGGCCTTGAGGTGGAACCTACCTGGGATGATTTCATGAAAGAGGTAAAGGAAGACTATATCCCATTAGAGAATATGTTGATCTATACATATAGTGGAAATAACTTCATCAAGGTAAGGACCAATCTATTCAAGATTACACAGACATTTTTCATTCTTTGTCTGCAAGATTAAGAATCCAAGAAAGTGAGTAACATAGGACTCTCAAATATCATGGTGGACTATAATGGTACATACAAGGAGAAATGGAACTCTTCAATTTGGAAACCCTTAGTGAGGCATATAAGTTTATAGTGAAAATTGAGCAGAAGCATAATAGAAATAATACAAAAAGTCAACCCTCAAAATGGAAAATTGACAAGAAAGGTCAAACATGAGGCTAAAATTGGAAGTAAAGGGAGTTTTAAGATACAAAACCCCATAATAAGAAGGGTGGAAAATTTTATGATTACCACAAAACTGACACTCACTCCAAAGAAGAATGTCAAGCCATTAAGTCACTACTTTTGGAGTCACAATACTCGACATCTACTACTCTACCTCATGCAAAACCTATAGTCAAAGAGGATGAAGAAGATATTGTAGATGTTGATCCTGACACCATTGTCACTTCATCACAAACCTATGAAGAAAGGCTAGATGACAAGGAAATATTGTTGCACTCTAAATTATGGGTAAAAGGTAAGCCTCTACATTTCATTCTTGATAGTGGGAGTCAAAAGAATTTAATCTCTCTTAAAGCTGTGAAAATTTTGAATCTATCAATGAAGCCTCAGATAAAGCCGTATAGTATTAGATGGTTAAGCCTAGGGAGAGACCTCTATGTCATCAATCAGTGTCTTCTTTCATATGTAATAAAACCTTTTAAAGATGAAGTCTTGTGTGATGTCATGAATCTAGATGTTTATGATGTAATCCTTGGTCAGTCATTCATGTGTGATCGATATGGAATTTATCAATCACGAACCTAAGAATCACCCTCACTCTTGGAATAGGGTGTTATAGGGTACCATAGGTACCACCTCCCACATATATCTCCCTAATTAGTGCCAAGCAATGTAAGAGATTTGTAGAAAAGACTGTAATTCATTCTCATGGTGGTCAAACCATAGTAATCAAAGAAGCTTTATGTTGCAGTCCTAACTACACAATAAACATAACAACAAAATCATATGGGACAAATTATAAGAGAATGTGATGACTTATTCAAGTCACCCATAAGAGTTCCACTACATTGTCAAGTAAAACATTCTATCAATTTGATCCTAGGGTCACCTTTTCCTAACAGTCATGTGTATCATAGATCAGTTTTGGAGAATGATGAGATAAAAAGATAGATTCAAGAATTGATCCAAAAGTGTCACATCAGGCTGAGCTCTTCACCTTGTGGTAGCCCAATTGTCTTGGCACCAAAGAAAGATGGAACATTGAGGCTTTGGATTGATTATCGATACCTAAATAAAATCACTATGGAGAATCACTACCTTCTCCCTAGGATTGATTATCGATACCTAAATAAAATCACTATGGAGAATCACTACCTTCTCCCTAGGATTGATGACCTATTGGACCAACTCCATGGTGTGAAGTTCTTCTCCAAAATTGATCTCAAATTTGGCTATCACCAAACTCCCATTAATCTCACTGATGTTTAGAATACTACATTTAAATCTAAAGAGGGGCTCTTTGAATAGTTGACTATGCCTTTTCACTTAACCAACACACCTACAACCTTCATTAGGATGATGGATGACATCATGCAACCCTTCACCAAGTTATTCATGGTTGTCTACCTAGATGACATACCCATCTACAGTAGAACATGGGAGGAACATTTACAACATGTATGTAAGGTGCTTTAAACTCTTTGGAAACACAAGTTGTATACAAATCTTGACAAATACACATTCAAGATGACAATAATTCATTGCCTTGGGTACATTGTGAATGAATAAGGGGTCCATGTTGATCTAAAAAAGATTTGGATTATTCAAGAATGGCCTACACCGAGGACCCTCACATAACTTCATAGCTTCTTAGCTCTTGCAAATTTATATCACAGGTTTGTTCTTGGATTTTCACATGTTGTTTGGTCACTAACCCAAGTGACTAAAGGAGGAGCTAGAGCTACATTTTAGTGGGGTGAAATACAATAAAAGGCATTTAACAATTTGAAGAATAGACATTACTCAGCCCCTGTTCTTGCCTTGCCAGATTTGCATCAACCTTTTGAGTTGATGACAAATGCATCTGAATATGCTATGGGAGCTATCATCATGCCACATGGCCATCTTGTTGCATATCATAGTGAAATTTTCACCGATATAGTCAAGAAATATCTGACATATGATAAGGAGCTCTCTGCCATGGTGGAAGCCTAAAAATAATGGAAACATTACATCTTGGGGAAAGAGATGGTCATCCACACTGACCACAGACCATTAGAATTCATCTAGACATACATCAAACTATGAAATGAGAGGTACCAAAAGTGGGCCACATATCTTCAATAATTCCATCTAATAATCAAACATGAAAAGGGGAGCTCAAATATAGCTATAGATTGTCTAAGCTACCCACCAATTACTACATTCACAACAGTTCTTGACCTATGCAAATATGAGACTACCAATTGGGGTGCTTTGTATGAAGCAAATCCTACCTTTACTAGTACATATCAGGTGTGTCAAAAATCTAAACATGTTTATAATTTATATTTTTAAGATAATATCCTCTATCATATGGGGCACATCTGTGTTCTAGCTATAGAGTAATAGAAGATGATATTGTAAGCACAATTTAGTAGGACAGCTAGACACTTTGGTGTAAAAAAGACATTGGCAATTTTTTCAAAACACTTCTATTGGCCCCATATGCGAAAGGATGTGGAAAGGTATCTTAAATATTGCACCCCATGTGTGATAGCCAAGCCAAAAAATAAGAAGCAAGGATTGTACATGCCATTGCCAGAACCAACCAAACCTTAGGAATCTATCTCAATGGATTTTTTCTCAGGTTTGCCAACTGTAAAACATGGAAAGGACTATCTTTCTTTTATAGTTGATAATTTTTTAAAAATGGATATAATGATTACTTGTAAGAAAAATATATCTATTGAAGAAATTTATCAACTATATTTTATTCATGTATGGCTCATTGTTGGTCTCCCTAATTGTATTATCTCATATTGAGACAACAGGTTCCTAAGCATCTTCTGGTCCACTCTATAGAAGATGATGGATACCAAGCCGATAAAGTCCACAACCTTACATCCAAAAACTAATGGTCAAAAAGACATGGTGAACTACTTGATTATTCACATGATTTGGATGTATCACTCTAAACATTTATGCACATGGGATGAGGGGCTTCTTTTCATACAACATGGATACAATCAGGGTCTGCACAACTCGACCAAGCACACTCCATTCCAAGTATGCTTTAGGTTCCAACACATGCCACTAATTGATATAGTTTTTCCATTCTTCACTATGGAATAGACACCTCATGGAAGATCTGAAGCATCAAAAGCAATGAAGTTCATTGAAAAAATACAACACATCCAACAGCATGTTCATGACATCTTGGAGAAGATAAATCAAAACTATAAGCAAGGCCATCTCAAACATAGGATTGCACACCATTTTACTATGGGTGATAAGGTTTGGTTGTCGCTTTTGAAGGAATGACTTACAGGCCCACATATAAAAATTTGGCCTCTACAATATGGTCCCTACACCATCACCATAAAAGTTGGATAAAATTCTTTTGAGTTGAACCTAGTAGCCTACCTTGGTCTACATCCAATATTCAATGTGGAGCTCCTCAAACCATATCATCCACATCTATTGGATACTTCAGTCATATAAGAACAAATAGACATTGATGAGCTTGATACACAGAGTTTTTCTCTAGTAGAGGAGGATTATATTATGGACACCTGGATGAAGAAAACAAGAGGATGCTCTATTCCACTTTATTGGGTGGTCAAAAAGGGCCAACTTAGCCACCAAGGGGAGTGGCTCATAGAGAATCAAATCAAGACACAACTACCACACTTGATGAGGAACATTGATGTAATGGGGACCATTGCTTCTCAAGGAGGGAGGAAAGATCTGGGCAATAATTCAAGTGACAATTAGGGTGATGGTTCCACCTTAATTGATGATGGAACTTTTAGGATCCATAACTTTTGCACTGTAACTCAAATTGACTCATCGTTTGAACCATTGGAAAGATAATAATGAGGAGAATGTAGTGATATTGTGTGGAGCTTTTCCCAATGATGTTTGACCCCCAAAAACATAATATAAGTACTCCAAATTCCAATTTTAGTAGTATAAAATAAAAATAGTAAGTTTCTAAAAATAGTAATTCCTTGAATTTTGTATTCTTTTAAATCATGGAAGTCAAATCAATTCATCTCCCTCGATATTTTTGACCTTCCAAATATGCACCCTACTTTCAAAATGTGTATAAATGAAGATGTAATCCGAAATGGAAATCAGACATATCTTCTTAGAGATAAGCATATAGTTGTATTGTGATTTTGAGTAATAAAACATCTCTTCTTAGAGAATTCATTATTATTATGTTATTTTTGTGTTCTTGAAATATTTTTGAACCAAAAATTCTTAGTTTTCATTCATTTTTTATTTTATGTTTTGTAGTTTATTTTTTAATAAAGCATTAAGCATTATTTTTCAATTTGGTACCTCCTAAAAAATAATATTGTGGGGAACAAAATCACTAAATTAGTGCTTGGTTCTTGGATAAGGGTTTGTGTTAATCTAATAAACCATTGAATTGTATTATAAACCTCCTGCAACTCTCCAAGCTCGTGGTCAACCTGTAGCAAAAAACCATATGGGTTTGTGGTAATCCTCGTAGTCCAACAAACCACTGAAGGTGTTAGCAGAGAGAATTGTTCCTATCACTTTCAAGTTTTTAGTAATATTTTAAGGAAAAATTGAGGTGTCACCAAGACCTTGAAGCCACAAAGATGGCATGCCACCTCAAAAAGTGAGTATGATACACAGAGTGTAAATCTTTTTACAATGTTTGTAATAAGTGGGGGACCACTATCAAGGAATATTATGTTTGTAGAAATAATTTAATAAATGGGGGAATGTTAGCATTATTTTATTTATTACATTATCTAGTTAAGTGTAATTATGTATTTCAATAATCAGTTGTTTTACAATGCTTAGGTGCATAGGTGGCATATGGATCTATCGATAGTTACAAAATAACAAAATCTCTCTTTGTATATAAACCTGTTGTTATTCAATAAATGTATCAATGCATTCCATTAATTTTCCTTTAGCTTAAATGATTGACAATAAATATTTATATCATGTGTCACTAGAAACTAAAACCAAATGTTCAACACTATATAGATCTAGAAATATCATTACGTGTTGGTCTCTTTTACTCATACCATTTCATTAGTGTGATAAAAAAAACTTTTTTAACACATTTTAGTAGAGGTTACGTTGTCTTTTTATTAGGACAATGAATGTCTTCTATAAATTATGGTGGATATAAGTGTGTATAAACACATGTTATATGCAGGAGAAAACATCAATGAATGTAAGTATGTACTTATGTTATTTAAAATGAACATTAGGAAATCACATAAAGTAATTGTTCAAAAGATGTAACCTATAATTTTTAACTCAATTTACCTTTGATAATTGGATCACTATGTTTATTTTAAAGTGCATGGCATGGGCAAATGTCATCTTTTAATTAAGCTTATGGCAAACTAATAAACATGTGATGCTTACTAAGGTCATGAAATGAGAGGTAATTTAGAATAACAAAGCACTCAAGGTAAATTTTAACAATGTTAGTAGCATTTCCAGTCATTCCTTGTGAAGGTTGAGTGAACAAAAAGTGTTCATATTTGTATAATCATGTAGGATGATCAACCTTGCAAGTGACTACAATAATAAACTGATCATTGACATTTTTTATCGCAACATTGGTAGGTGTAAACTCAATGATTTGATCTTCACCTAAATATGTGATCTTATAGACGAAAAAGAGGTATAAAAATAATTTTAAAATGTTGATAACTTTTTTTTAATATGACATTCTACACCTTAAATGTCCCTTCACCCTCAATAACTAGAAGAATATAGTTGCCCACAACATTCTCATTTTTGTTATAGTGTTCAAGGTTTTCAAATAATTATCCATCATGCACCATATGGTGAGATGCAACTAAATTAAGAATATATTCATACATAGGTGATCCTATTATTATTTAAAGTGTTAATCTTATATTGGGAGAGGGAATCTCTATTATTTTCATCTCTGCTTTTAAATATGAAATTTTATTGACACATTGTTATTTAGCAAGGCTTATATCATTCATAAATTACAACACTCTTGGTTGAAATTTTCATTTAATTTTCTTTCCATTTCTTTTTACTTGGGGGAGGATTCTACTAAATTGATTGATTTCCCTTAGGCTTGGGATTTTATTTACCATTTTTTCATAGTAGGGCCCTTACCTTCACAACAACTAGGTTGTGACATTTCATTAATATAAACTACTAGTAATAGTTTTTGTTTAGAACCTTTAGGTTAGATTTAACCAATAAAAATTAATTTTTCTTGTCCTTTGTAAGTTGCTTGCATAACTGTCAAAAGTTGGTGACACTTATCCACATCCCATAGATTCTTCATCATTGTAATAGTTTGAAATAAAAACTAAATAAGGAAAACTTAATTTAGGCAAAATAGTCATAGTTATATTTTAATTAGTCTTAGTTTCACCAATTTTAATGATTATAAACCTCAGGTGCTTCACTTAAGTGTTGAAGTCCGTAACGTAAAGATATTTTTTTAGACTAAGAGTAGCAATATTATTTTCCATTTGGCACGACCACATTTTATTTTATTTTAAAAAATATTTAAAAAGGTAGATTAAACTTTAAAATGTTCCATGATACCTTGAAAATCAAACATCAATTAAAGGAATAGTTATTGAGCAAGCATTCCTCTAGCTTCATGACAACACTTTATCCATTTTTTCCATTTGAAAAAATATAAATTTAAAACTTACTAATTCATTAAAATGTGGTAGATATTCTTGATAATAAGCATGTTAGTAATGTATCTCCTATAACCAATGTAGTTAGAACATGACATGGTTATATGTTTCTCTAGCATTGCTAGCAAAAGAACTTGTGTAAAAATGCCTAAAACGTTTTTGTATCCAAAATAATATTAAAATGTATTTTTAACAATACACATTGAAATTATCATGTCAATGAGAAAATCACAAAGGTGACATTTTCCTAAGGGCAAAACTATTCAGAAAAGTGCTTTTCGGACTATAGGGAAAAAATTGCATGTAATAAAAAAAATTAAAATAATTGTGAAATAGGACTTAAAATAAATATCTATATGAGAAAAAATAAATGGCACAATATATTTTTGAACCATATTTGTTGTTTCAATTCACATGAAAACACTAGTATGTAGCCTTCACACACTATATTTTTAAGAGAAACCCTTTATATGAAAAAAAATGCCCTCTATTTTTCCCTTTCATTGATATTTTATTTAAAAAAATAGAACAACAAATAGGTATATTGAAAATAAATACAAATAATGAATACTATAACTAAATGTCAATAGAGAATAATTCAACAACACATATCTACCAAATGTAACTACAGTAGTTTATTTTAAATATTAGACAAAGGTGTGTTTGATATGTAGCCTCTCTTATATAATAATTCAGAGTCTTAGCATATGAAAATTCTTAAAATATACTAAATACATAGGTTTATACCATCCCACAACCATGTTATCTTGTCTCTAAAATACATAGAGTGTAACTTCCCAAAGCTAACTACTTATCTATGCACAATAGAATCAAACAATTAATAGGATTCCTAATGAAGAATAAAAAAAAGTACCAAGAACTTAATATATACCATGAGGTACATATAACCAAATATCCATATACACTAATATCTAATGACTTAAGTATTGGTAAAATACTCGTCACACTTCAGATTAGGTAAAATTAGTGACCATGTTTCCTCAAATAACAAATTATAATTATTTTAATACAATTATAACCTAATGGGTTTAATTGAAAAAAAATTGATTCAATCCAAAATAACCCAGTACATTCACCATTTTTTTATTAACAAAGATCCCATAAGGACATGGTGATAGTATAAAATTAGTTATTTATATATTCCAATAAATTTTGGATTAGAAAAAATAATCTAGAAAAAAAATATATTCTAGATCTGAAAATTTACAATAATGCTGAATATGAAATAAAAAATAAAATCTACAAATCTATTTTTTAAACATGTATACAAAATAAGATGAAACTTGACTTGCTATGATAACTTATTAAATTACTATAAAGATTCTAGAATTATTTTATCTACATAATAAATTTTATTAATATTAGAAATAATGTAACACATAATGATTCAAGTAGCACAACTACCTCTTTTGATTAAGATAGCTAATCTTATTCTAAAATTATAACACTAACTCTCATCTATAATATGGATAACTCAATGTTCTCATATAAATAAGAGACAAGGTTAGAGTAAGGTTCATAGTTTTGGTGACTAGTTACAAATAGAATAAAATAAAATTATTATTAGAATAAATAAATAAATTATTTACTTAATTGATAATTTAATTTAATAATTGATTTTGGATAACTATAAATTAGTTAGTGTCTATTCATGAATTAATAATAATTATTACAAATATATCTTAAAATCGTATAATAATGTACGACTAAATAAATATAATAACATGGTTTTTATCATAAAATATCTTTATAAGTGAAAATATTGACTATCATATGTATACCATTTTAATTAACTTTTATACCTTTAAATTCTAAAAAAAAATTCTTATAATATGTTAATTTATTAATCTAATTTTCTCATCAAATAATATTTTAATTCAAACTTTTAAGAAAGATGATGTTAAAACGTATTCAATTATTATTCAAGGACAAATCCAAAGAAGGATAAATACATCATAATGAAAAAAAAAAAAATTAGAGCATTTTTCAATTATTATTGGGATGGCTTCTAAAACTAGTGATTTTCTAACTCCTCATATACTCTTGAGTATACTTGCTGAATTTAAAGTTACATATATATGCACTTAATCCTCTCTAAACAAATTGAAATTAGCCTTGGTTGTTCTTACTAACATATGTATTTGATTTTAGTGCAATAATTTGTAAAGAGATTTAGTTGAATTAGTTCAATTTTTGATATGATGATATTATAATAATTTTCCTGCTTATAATAATCTATGATGATGGATATTTTAAGATTTCTTATGTAATTGAAATGTCTTTCTAATCCAAGTGCACTCATAATTGTTTATATTTTTAATTTAACTACTTTCCTATTGTAAAAATTCTACATTAATCTTTACTTTTTAAAAAATCTACATCAATATGCACCATGCACCATGCACACTATTTTCTTCAAAAGTATACATACTACACAATAACAAGAAAGTTTATATCGCTTAATTATAAATGTGTGGCATCCCCAATATTTTGTAAAGTAGTTTCCCTTTTAGGGCAAAGGAGTATCAATTAATGATCAATTTTGAAGTCATTTAGCACATCAATGCATTACAAACAACGTACATATCATTCCAATTTACAATAAATGCACCACATCAGCACATATTCAAACACCTACACAAAAGCAAAAGGAATATCATACATCTCAACATATGTGTAAAAGAGTCAGGTTACGCATTCAACATCTGGATACTCTTAATTCTTTTTCACCATGTTAGATGGCACCTAAGGATGATATTATGCCAAACAATATGTTATCATAAGACCAAAAAAATTGTCAAACTATATAACTGTTGAAATGCGAAAAGTCAAACATGGAGTCCCATCAATATAAATTCAATAATAAAGTTCTATAATAATTTAACACATCGATATATTGTAATACATACATATGTATATGTATGTTGTAGTAATTAAATATCAGAATTGAATAAGTCATACATCTTGCTTAATAAAATGGTATGTACCAAATGTATATAT
The DNA here is from genome assembly GCA_037957365.1 of Torreya grandis. Lineage (NCBI taxonomy): Eukaryota > Viridiplantae > Streptophyta > Pinopsida > Cupressales > Taxaceae > Torreya > Torreya grandis. Next base: position 355,014 of record JARHVA010008381.1, on the reverse strand, counting down.
TAATAAAAAATTCTTTTTAATGATATTATTTTATCTATTATTAATAACGTTTATATGAGTAGAGGTTGCATCATTCAAGGTCATATTCATTGGAAAATGCATAAAAATCTCACATGAAAAGGGTTCAATTTCTATCACTCGGGAAAGCTGGATTTATAAAATCTTACACAGTTCTATATCTAAAAGTTAATTTTTTCAAATATAATCAACTGTAAAAAGAAATCTGAGTTTTACAAAAGAATACATTTATGTAGGAAGATTTACCCAAGCGTTGATAGCTTGCCTAAAGGGATAGAAAACATTAGAAGATAGTCTTATTTTCAAGTAATTTCTTAGCTCTGATTTTATCATTATTGATCGGACTATAACCTATAAAAAATAAAGAAACTAAAGGTGGATAAACATACAACCGTTTGAATCATATTGTCAGGACCAAGCACATTCTTCTAAATTGCACGTCTCTTCTGGTTCTGTTACAAAGATATCTTTAAAATGAATAAATAGAAGATGAGGATTTCCAGGTACGAGGCGAAATCAAACATCCACGCGGTAAAGAAATACATCAGACGTGGCCGTCTTACAGTTACAGACAACATATATGTTAATATATTCATCGAAACAATAACTTTCATCTTACAGGAATTCCAAATATTTTGTTTAGTCTTACTGATTACTTCATATCGTACCTAATAAACGCCATAAGAAATTTGAGTGTAAATAATATTTCTGAAATCGTAAATAAATAAACGAGTGTGTCTTACCTGTGTTAGGGACTAATCTAAGCCCTAGTAAACATATCCCAATGATAGCTGAGATTCTGTTTCCAACAAACTTTTGGCTTTCATATTGTCTTGCCAATTAGAAAATGCTTTACTGCATATGGATTTATCCGAAATATGGAAGACAAGTGCCTATTCAATCTCGCTTCTTTTCAAGGATCTTGGTAGCGCCAACTGGAACAGCTACTGATCCATTGCAGGGTTCGAACATAGATAAAATGCAAGACATGTTTCCAGATGCTTGATCTATACCTGTTTCTGATATTTTTTGCAAAACTTGGTGTGCGACAGCGTTACCCGACTGCAATAAAAGCTGGCTAGAAATCATATGCTGCTGCTGCTGCTGTTAGAAACTGGAAGATAGATTAGATAATTTCTATAGCTCGCCTCCTCCCTCATGCACGCCATGCACACAGTCTCCACACCTCAGTTCGCATGATAGCAGTTCGTACAAGTAGTTAAAGATTTGTTCAACCTTGTGTGCATGCAGAACAGCAGTCAAACATTTGTTTATTTTTAGTCTTAGTTCAGTTTAGTCTTAGTTATCATGTTAAAGACTGGAGTTAATTATGCAGTCTATTTTCAGTTTGATATGGTTCGAATCTCTATTTATGTAAGCCAGGTTTGGCAGTTTTCAAGAACAAGATCAAGAAAGATCAAAGATTAATAAAATCTTGCTTTTATAATTGCCGTAGCAATCTGTCAAAGTCTGTTTTATTTTCCAATTTGGTATCAGAGCCAGAGAAAGAGTGGCACGCTCAGTAGAGAAAGGCCCAGCAAGAGAGGTGTGAAACGCAGCACTCGTAGCAGTCAAGCGGTGAAGTGGACGTGGATTCAAAGCACAGCAGTCAACGAAACTGCAAAGTTTGAAAGCGCAGTCCGCCCAAAAATTTCCATGTAAAAGCAACGTCGGTTCAGTGAAGGGTCGTGGGGAAGCGCAGCCAAAGGAAAGAATCGAGCCGATTAGGAAAGAAGCGCAGTAATTAATTAATTTTAAAAAAAAAAAAGAGAGAATAGCGCAACCAGGAAGAAGCGCGAGCCAGCAAGGTTGAAACAAGTCGGCCAAAGCACGCGCAGTCAGCTGTCAAAAGACAATCACGCAGCCAGCAAATATTATCAAAAAAAATAATAAATAAAAAAATTGGAAGGCGCAGTCATCCCAATATTTTTTATCATTATTATTTCTTCAGTATTTTTTTGTTATCATTGACTTGCAGCAGTTAAAGAAGAGCCAGCAGGTTAAGGACGCTTAGTCATCATCTGAAGAAGCGTGCAGGAAGCCGTGAAGGCAGAACGTGTAAGAAATGGTAGCATATAACAGTATTTCACAGCCTCAAATTCCCATTTTCGATGGTAAGAATTACGAGTTTTGGGCAATTAAGATGAGAACTTTATTTTGCTCACAAGATGTATGGGATTTGGTAGAAAGTGGTTTTGTAGAACCGCAGGACGAGGCAGCCCATCTGGCGTTAAATCAAGCTCAAAAAGACCACCTTAAAGAGAACAGAAAGAAAGATGCAAAAGCCTTATTTATAATCCAACAGGGATTGGATGAATCGATATTTTCTAGAGTTGCAGCAGCAACGCGATCCAGAGAGGCATGGAAAATCCTGGAGACTACCTATAGAGGTAATACGAAGGTAAAAATTGCTAAATTGCAATCTCTAAGGAGAACTTTTGAAAATTTGCAAATGAATGAATCAGAATCAATAGATCAGTTTATAGGTCAAGTTTTAAATATAGTGAACCAAATTAGATCTAATGGAGAAACTATGACGGATCAGAAGATCATAGAAAAAGTAATCAGATGTTTACCCAGTAAATTCGATGCTATAGTTGTAGCTATTGAGGAAACTAAAGATTTAGAATAATTATCTGTAGATGAATTAATGGGTTCTTTGTTAACACATGAATCCAAAGTGAATAGGAATAACTCTTCTCTTGGGAATGCATTCAAGTCACAGGTATCAGTTGGCAGAGGAAGAGGAAGAGCCAGGTCAAGCTTCAGAGGAAGAGGCAGAGGCAGATATGGAAAGAACAATTCAGAGGAAGGTGAGAACAATAATCAAAACTACAGTAGTAGAGGAAACTGCAGCAACAGAGGACGTGGTCACAACCACTCATAGCAAGGTTCTCAAAAGTTTGATAAATCTAATGTTCAATGTTATTACTGCAAGAAATATGGTCATTATGCTAGTGACTGCAGAACTAAACCAGGATATGTGTACAAGCAGAATGCTAATTACACAAGTGAATCTAGTTCTGGAAGCATGTTTGTTACTTGTAATGTTACTCAAGAAAAAGTTAAAGATATTTGGTTTTTAGACAGTGGATGCAGTAATCATTTGACAGGAAATAAAAATTTTTTTGCTAGTCTTGATGATTCTGTAAGATCAGAAGTGAAACTAGGAAATGATATCACAGTAGATGTCATGGGTAAAGGTGTCATAAATGTTTTGTCCAAGAATGGTGAAATAAGATTTATACCTGATGTTTATTTTGTACCTAGACTAAAACATAATCTTTTGAGTGTTGGTTAGTTAGTGCAGAAAGGTTACAGAGTATCTTTTATGGATAATGTCTGCACAATATTGGACAAGGTTCCAAGTGACAGGTTGATAGAAAAAGTGGAGATGACCAAGAATCGCATGTTCCCTCTTCATATTCAGTGCATCCAAGGAAAAGAGGAAGCACACTTCAAATCCATACAGCTAGATCAATCATGGCTATGGCACTTAAGGTATGGACATTTACATTTTGGAGCTTTAAATTTGTTACAGAAGAAAAATATGGTGAAGGGTTTACCACCAATAGAATAGCCAGAAAGTTCATGTGACAGTTGTATTCTGGCAAAACAACGTAGAGAGAGTTTTCCAGTAGGAGGCTCATATAGAGCTAAGGTAATATTGGAGTTAGTCCATAGTGATTTATGTGGACCGATGCAAACTCCATCATTTGGAGGTAGTACTTACTTTCTAACCTTCATTGATGACTTTAGCAGAAAGAATTGGATCTACTTTCTCAAAAACAAATCTGAAGCATTTGGAAAGTTTAAAGAATTCAAGGCAATGGTTGAAAAGCAGAGTGACCGATATATCAAGGTACTCAGATCTGATAGAGGAGGTGAATATATGTCTAATCAATTTCAAGATTTTTGCAGATATCATGGAATCAAAAGACAGTTGACTACAAGGTACACACCACAGCAGAATGGTATAGCAGGATAGATTCTTATATGATAAGCAAAGGATTCAACAGAAGCGATAGTGAGCCTACTTTGTACACAAAAATCAGCAAAGAAGGTCAAATTTTAATTGTGTGTTTATATGTTGATGATTTAATTTTTACTGGAAACTTGTCTGTGGACACTTTTAAATCAGCAATGAAGAATGAATTTGAAATGAAAGATTTGGGATTAATAAAGTATTTTTTGGGAATAGAAGTTGAACAATCAGAGAAAGGAATTTTTATTTGTCAAACTAAGTATGCAAAGGATGTGTTAAAGAGATTTAGGATGCTGAATTGTAAACCAGCACCTACACCAGTTGCTACAGGGACTAAACTTAGCAAAGAAGACCAAGGGTCTAATGTTGATTCTACAACATTCAAAAGGCTAGTTGGAAGTTTGATGTATCTTACAGCTACTATACCAGATATTAGTTATGGGGTTAGTTTAATCTCAAGATTCATGGAGTCACCAAAAGACTCACATTGGCAAGTTGGAAAAAGGATATTAAGATATGTGGCAGGAACTACAGATTATGGAATTTTATATTCCACAACTAACGATTTAAGTTTGATTTGTTTTACAGATAGTGATTTTGTAGGGAGCGTTGATGATAGGAAGAGTACTTCTAGACATGCCTTTATTTTAGGCACAGGTGTGGTCACATGGGCATCCAAAAAGCAGCCTATAGTGACACTTTCATCCGCTGAAGTAGAGTATGTTGCAGCCACATCAGCAGCATGTCAAGCAACATGGATGAGAAGAATATTGAAAGATTTATTACATGCACAGAAAGAGTCAACACCAATCTTCTGTGATAACAAATCAGCAATCGCTTTGATGATAGGAAGAGTACTTCTGGACATGCCTTTATTTTAGGCACAGGTGTGGTCACATGGGCATCCAAAAAGCAGTAGTGACACTTTCATCCGCTGAAGCAGAGTATGTTGCAGCCACATCAGCAGCATGTCAAGCAACATGGATGAGAAGAATATTGAAAGATTTATTACAAGCACAGAAAGAGGCAACACCAATTTTCTGTGATAACAAATCAGCAATCGCTTTATCAAAAAATCATGTGTTTCACAAGAGGAGCAAGCACATAGATACAAGATTTCACTTTATCAGAGAGTTAGTGAACAATGGAGAAATCCATCTAGACTTTTGCAGATCTGAAGATCAATTGGCAGACATATTTAGAAGGGCATTACCAAAAGAGACATTTGATTATTTGAGACAAAATTTAGGCATAGTAAATGCTAAAAATTGTAAGTGGTAGAAATTAAGGGGGAGTGTTAGAAACTGGAAGATAGATTAGATAATTTCTATAGCTCGCCTCCTCCCTCATGCACGCCATGCACACAGTCTCCACACCTCAGTTCGCATGATAGCAGTTCGTACAAGTAGTTAAAGATTTGTTCAACCTTGTGTGCATGCAGAACAGCAGTCAAACATTTGTTTATTTTTAGTCTTAGTTCAGTTTAGTCTTAGTTATCATGTTAAAGACTGGAGTTAATTATGCAGTCTATTTTCAGTTTGATATGGTTCGAATCTCTATTTATGTAAGCCAGGATTGGCAGTTTTCAAGAACAAGATCAAGAAAGATCAAAGATTAATAAAATCTTGCTTTTATAATTGCCGTAGCAATCTGTCAAAGTCTGTTTTATTCTCCAATTGCTGCTGATCCATACAATTATTGTACACTGATAAGCTATGATCTCCATACGTTAATGAACACAAATCTGGCTCTCTAATATATTGTCCATGATGGATGCCTCGATCATCCTGGCTTTGAAAAGAGGAGACACTTAACTGGTCTGGTTCTTGCTTGTATGATCTTGCAAAGTCATAATATCTTCGAAGGGCATCCGGAGCAAGAAAATTGTTAATCTGATGCAGATTAATCCCTGGATTTGGATTACGCACGAGTTGGCTATTCTTGTCAAACTCATGAAAATGAGATAAACAAGATGAGCGATGACTGCGTTGAAGAAAGTCAGAGCAGGCGGCGCCGTGTCCTATAGCACTACGATATTGCAAAGGAACCGACATTTGAGGAGTGGGTATGAATGCGGAGACTGTTACTGTTGAGGTTGCGGCTGAGCAAGCAATGGAGGCATCTTGACCATTTGAGTTCACGCCGACATTTTCAATGTTACGGTCGGCGAAGGTGACGGCGACTCTTTCGGGAAAGTTCAATTTGGCCTTTTTTCCTTTAAATTTCAAGGCAGCATCATCGTATGCTAGAGCGGCATCTTCTGCTGTTTCGAATGTTCCCAGCCATACTCGGGCTGCCTTCACTGGGTCTTGGATCTCTGCAGCCCACTTACCCCAGGGTCTTTGCCTCACCCCTCGATAACGCCTTTTTCTCTGCTGCTGCTGCTGCGTGGGATTGGTGTTTTCTTCGACAATTGCAGATAGATCATAATATTTTCTCTTCAATGTCCCGTGTTCTGAATAATTTATGTGAAGTTCTTCCTTTATCAGGTTTCGCGGATCTGCTCACCATCGGAAAAAAGGAAAATAATCTTTTATGGTATATTTGAATTATGAAGTCATCAAATCATTAAAGTGTATTTTCAGCATTAGTATAGGTGTGTTTTGTAAATTAAGTATTGCATCTCACCGTTTGCTAATTGCATTTCTGTGTTCTTACTTATTATTCTTACATGTCATAAATAGCATAGCAAACTGCATGTATCACATAGAAGAGTAATCACAAACATTTCCCAAGATTGAAAATCGAATGAATTGTTTTTACAGATCGTTATAAAACAGCAACGAAATAATATTGTTTTCTCTTGATTTCCTTTACTCCATAAGGAAAAAAAAACAACTTGGTACCAAATTGCTGATATAAATTTTATCATTTATAACTCTATTACTTCAATGAATGGACCGTAATGAATTAGCTCAGGGCTTTGAGATCGAACCAAAGCATAAATGATAATCTCTCAATGAATAGAAATTATATTTTTGTAGTAGCGCAAATTTAGCATCTATGTACTGCTGCAAATGCAAACCCTTATATTTCAAGCATGCTGTGAACTGTCACATCAGGTATACAGCTTGATATTACTCTCTTCTATTAATGAATAATATTGGAGTTCGTCCTTGCGTCATCGGACAGTCTTACTCTGGTTTGCATCGGTTTGTACTCTTAAAAGGAAAAAATTCAAGGCCGAACAAAATTAGATTTTTAAGAGTAAGAAAATGATTTAAATAGAAACCCTAGGAAGATTTTGTTCTTCATGTTCACTTTCTGTCTAGATCTATTTGTTTGTTGTTCTAGAATTATCTTTAAACATGCCCGTTAACATTTAGACAGAATCAACAAATAATTTCGACGTTAACAACATCGCAGCCCTATATTTATTTCGTTTTATGCGATGATATTGTTGAAATATAAATTTGCAGTTTTTCATCTTCGCCTCATGGATCGGAGTGCCCTTTTGAATTATTAATTTTTTTTTCAGTACTTGCTTTACAATGAACAAACTCTTTGACTTGTAAGATTGTATATATACCGATTTCTATTTTCTATTAAATTGAAGGATTGGATCATTACAGATAAAAACCAATTTTTACCAAATAACAAAACTAGCAAAGGTTATTGCTACAAAAAATTATATTGACCTCTTGTAATTTCACCATTGAAAGGTTGATCTGAAATTTCTCTATTGACGGTGATCGCCCTTGGGATGGTCGTCGTCTGCAGATCATCTCGCTCTCTCTTTATACTGGTGAAACTGCTTTCCATGGGATTCATAACACCTTGAGCTCCGAGTACTCGCGATAACGCACAAATTATCGCCGAACCATCCCTTGTAGAACGATCCACTATGGAAGACGGCGCAAGTGTATTTTTAACACTGAAACACTGGTGATTCGACCCCCGATCCTATCGTTCGCCCCCTTTCCTCGCCATTTCGTATTTCCTCTTTTACTGAACTAAAATGAAGTGTTTTATCAAAGCTGAAACTATTCCCAAATAGGGAAATGCCAAAGATCCCGAAGTCGTCATAAATAATACTTTTATTCAAAGACAACCATATATATTCCCCTGATTTCGACATTTTGATCAGATTTCTTCCAACATAGGATATTCAAAATATTCTCAGCCGTTTAACTTTGTATCTCGCAAAAAGGTAGCCATAGGCACCATCTTGGAGTTAATATCACATGAGATTCGCCCCGTATTCAACCTCAACCACTGATTCGGGCAATATCGTATTGTGATTTGAACGCACTATGACAAGTATTATTGTATTTGACAGGATCCGCATGGCTAAATATTCATATAAGACAGCGCCCTAGCTCTCTATTGCAAACCTAAATACTAATTTCATGAGGTTTTTTCTGCTTTTCCTCCCGCTATGTTTTCAATCTTTTCGTAGTTTCTGTGACTAGCAAAGTCTACCATCACAACTAATTTGTACGAATACCGATGAAATTCCAAAAAATTCGAAGCATATAAATACGTAGCTTTCAACGAAGAGCACGGTCACGTTGTTTTGCTGCTCTTTGGCATTCTGTTAGCTGAATATTTAATTTGCAGGGCCTATATTTAATGGCCGTCTTGTTGCATTGTGACACGCTTCTTTGTCTTATAAATGTTATCCATACAATGTAATTTTCGTTAAGTCAAAGTTATTTTTAATTAACTCTAATTACATTCTATTTTCAGGGTTATATTGATATAATTTAATTGTTTTAGATTGAAAAGTGTATTTTTATTAATATAATAAATTATTATTTTAATTATTTCAATAAAAAAAATTAATATTATTTTATATTTTAATATTATTTTTATTATAAAATTATGGAATGATTTTTATTTTTTTTAATGAATCTTATAATTTTATGAAGACTTTAATAATTTACAAGTATCAAAGATGATCACATATGCGTGGCCTTTCCTTCTTAAAAAAGATATATATATATATATATATATATATATATATATATATATATATATATATATATATATATATATATATATATATATATATATAGTTAGGTTAGAGACTTTACTTCAACAATATTTAATGTAACATCCCTACTAGGACCTACCTAGAAATACATTATTTAAAAAAAATAAAATTAGCAACATATACTTCCATTAGATTACACCATTAGAATATAATTAGCAACCACATAAAATATTCTAAGTATAATAATTGTAAATGAAGCATGCTATATCATATATCATTGATCACTATCATCATAAAAAACACATCACAATTATTTATAGAAAATAATTATAAATATCTAGCCATGACTGGTACAAACATACAACCATTATTGTCAATGTATAACAAGTAATTATAGTTTATCATGATAATGTTTCAATCATAAATATAATATAATATTTACATATAAGATACATGGCTCTACAGAGATTTTTTTTTCTAGATTTTAGTATCAGTGCCAATCTCAAGTGTCATCTCTAAATAACTACTATTGTGGGGAGATAGAGGATCATCCAAGCACTTTTCTATATCAATCACGGATAATCAAGCCCCCTTACAAATCTCATCAGAAAATGACCCTCCCTTCATGGATGAGTATATAGTGATGGTGTGGGAATCCAGAGAGATGAGATAGTACTCATGTGTTATATAATATATAAAACTAAACATGTAGTCTATTATAAAGAAACTCATTCTAAAGAATATATCACACAAACATGTAAAGTATACAGATTAAATAACAATGTTTCACTAACATTACTTTGGTCAAAATTTTTAATTAGTTAATGATTTATAGAATGAGTCAATTTCATACAAACCACCTGATTGAATTACTTTTATCTGGTATTGTGATGCCAGTAAGCTAGTGACATTTGTCTCACTACCTACTCAGTATCAACAATACAAGATTTGATTGAAATAGTATAACCAATATATTCATATAGATTACACCTTGCTAGCAATGATATAACATGCAAGGCATATAAATAATATAAATACATACATTTATTCCATCAAATGTATACATGAATGTTATAAGATTATCTATCACATATATAATATAAATAATAGGTATACTTTATACCATCCAGGTACACTATACATCTAATTACAATTTCTAATGATTATAAGTAGTTTTCAAATATAATTCACCCTTTGATAACTGATATAATGATATTCTAGTGTTATTAAGCATACACGCTAAACACCACAACCAATCATAATAAAGTAGTTATAAATTAATGGAAACATAAGATTTTGCTCAAATAACTAGTTATCTTTCAAGAATCAAAATACCAATATTATATTTTGTTTGATCATGACCTTACATTTATATCCTTAATTAGGAGTCTATATTTATATTGATATAGTTTCTCAGCTCTCAGAATCCCATGACCAATTATTTCAAAACAACTTGATACACCTATATGGGTTATACTCTTATAATGACTCATAAATCATCAGATAGATATATTTCCTTCACACACACACACACACACACACATGCTCGTGTGTGTGTGTGTGTGTGTGTGTGTGTGTGTGTGTGTGTGTGTGTGTTTTATGCTTAAAAATGTATGGATATAGTTTAATGATATAAATAGTTTTTTTACGATTCTTAGTCAATTAGTTGATCAATATAATTTTATTAACAAGAAATTACTAGACATATCAATATTTTCATAATATTAATGAACAAATAAATATATTAATAGAAAATTATAGTTTTGAATGGAATAACCATTATCATTTAAATAGGTAAAGATAAATAAGATAGTTGTTTTACCTTGGACTAATAAGAGGATAAGTAACATAGCGTGAATCATACTCTCTTCTTAAAAAGCCAAGAAAAGCATCACAAAGTGGATGGGTTTAACAATAGAGCAAGAGGAGACTTTTGACAAACATTGGTGCCATAAACCAACAATGCTCACACACATTACATACATCTAATTATTAATCATTATTAGCACAATAAAGAGACACATATATAAATTCATGGCTTATTATAAATGTGTCCCTAGATTATTACTCATAATTTTTTGACACACATCCCAAATTATATTCATAAGATTTATATATATAAAGAGGAATATGTATATTTTATACATAGAAATCATTATATAAGCCATTATATTATTATACATATTAAGTTGTTATAATTATATACACTATATATTACTCTATTGTTATATGAGTTCGAGATGTTACAAAATCATGCATTATATAATCATTATAGACACTATGTGACAATATATTTTAGTATTGGTCTATTAGGATTATTATATCAAATACAGATACTCTTTCACTATTACTAAAATCACCTTATTATAATGAAATCATTATTCATTTTACATAAAATCATAAATAGATTAGAATTATTTCTATATAATTGACCATTATCTGGGGATCCATCGAAGAGGTAGTATATTTAAGTATTATATTCTAATTCACTATTGGTATGTACTATCTAGTTCAGTATTTAGGTTGACTTAGTTCATTATTTTAACAAATCTGCATATATTAATAACATAGGTAATATCATTCAACTTTATGAAACACAATTTATAATTACTTTTCTCCATACCAAGTAGCTATTACCAAATTTTCTATTATTCTAAACAATTTTTAGTCTTTATTGAAAAAATTTACTCTAGTTTCAAATTTCACCATTATATTCAAATGAATTAGTGTATAATATTTACATATCATTGTTATAATCTCTCCTATATAAATTACACTTATTTCATAACTTTGTTTAATGAATCACCATCTCTTCTAGGTTTACACAAAAACTAGTTATAATTTCCTAAGTAAATCACCACAAAACATTGCCAAAGGGTTAATATATATATATTTATTGTATATATAATTAGTAATATATATGGGATCACTACCTATATCGTTGTGTTTTGATGAGTATTCATGACCCTCTTGTCGTATACTACCTTGTTATGGATATGACGATGTGTTTGGTTTACCTAGCTCTGTATATATGTCTCAGTATACAAAAACATTCTATTTAAAATGTCATCATGTATATATAGTTGTTTATTTATATATAAAGTGTTTTCACTAAAAATAAACACATTCTAATGTATCCAAACATATAAAAATTTAGAGATTACACCGTAATATTGACTACCTAGTAAAGCCCTCTTGAAACTCACTCCCCTCTATGGTCTTATCCTCACCTTCTCCTTTTTCTCTTATTTTATTATCTCTCTGACTCCTCTATATTATGCACCTCTCTTCTTTCCACCTAAATCTCTTCTTTCTATTCTATTCTCATGAAAATGGCGTAGCGTTTTCTCGATTTAATTCCCTTGATTTTTTTTCTTTATTTTTATCCATATCTTTCATTTTACTTTCTCCTAATTTTAAGACATTCTAATTTCTTAATCTAATTTTGATTTTATTTCTCTTTATTTACTAATTTTTAAAAAGTATAAAAAATGAATTTTCCTATTTATTTAATTTTCTCACTTTTTCTTATTTATTCATCTATTAGAATATATTTGCTAATTAAATTAATATATCTAGTGTCATAATAATTTAATGATAAATCCATTAATCAATAAATTCAAATTTCCTCTAATTACATAAATCATAAAAAAATAATGGTTACGAATATGATAAGAATGAAATCATACAAGATAAGTTTCATATAACCATTAAGTTAAACTAATCATGTGAAAAAAAATTAAAATACAAGCAATATTAAACCACACTATGTTAGCCATTTCATTATGCATATAACATGTACTAGATAATATGGTGTATGTATAATTTTACTAAGTTTATTTATCATCTTATAACATCTACATTTAAATCACCCTCTTTGATGATACTTTGCCTCCATCACACTCTAAGGAATGAGTTCTCCTGTATCAAATATATAACAAGTAGGTAGTTAGATCATAACATCATGATATACATACATCTTAATATACAATTAAAATAAAAAAAATCAATATGATCATGTTGTAATATTATACACTATATCTAACTCATATCAATGTAATCATGTAATCTAGCATGTAACAACTGCATTTAAATCACCCTCTTCGATGATACATTCTTTCTATCACATTCTGAGGAATGAGCTCTCCTATATCAAATATATAACAAGTAGGTATTTATATAATAACATTATGATATACGTAAATCTTAATATATAATTAAAATTAAAAAATTAATATGATCATGTTGTAAGAATATACACTATATCTAATTCATAGCAATGTAATCATGTAAACTAGGTAGTTTCAAATTGTCTCATAATAACATATATCTCAAAATTTAGTTAATAAATACCAAATCAAATTGTCAACTTTAAATATATATAGATAATCAAGTAAATTTATTTAATGAGAAATCAGGATGTAACATCTATTTTCCTTAAAGTTAGTCATCATCTTAGATGAATCCTATTTAAATATAAATTTTTAATTAAAAATATTACTCAACAAAAAAATGATATAATAAAATTTTTCAAATCAAGTAAATAAATGTATAAATCACTTGAAGAACTCATCGTAGTCCTCCAATGTATTATTATCCTCATATTATTGGTACCAAAAGAGGTTGTATTGTTACATATATCTATCATAAATATAAATTTTGTCAATATCAACTACTCTGACTGGTTATATTATGACCACTTCAGTATCCATAACGCACAAATCATACTAGTTGAACACATGCATAAAGTTAGTTATATATATTTTAAAATAAAAAATATGGAAAATATTATGTAATAGAGCTAGGAATGGTGGTAATACAACGTTATACACTATAATATTAACCACTTATAACATCTCAAAATGTCCCACATATCTTGAAAATAGTTATGACGACTTCCAGAATTTAGTTGAGCTCTTTTGTAGCTTAACCCATAGTAACACTTTATCACACACTAAAAACACTCTATCTATCCTATTTATATTAGTGTAACTCTTATGCCTATCATTAATCTCAACAAATTTTTAGCTAATTAATTTTTTTTTATTTTTATATTTATTAAAGCATCTCATGTCCAAAGACTACCATGTCCTCTAACCTATCCCAACTAATTAGTGTTCAGCACTATTTTTTCTATAGTGCCTCAAACAATTCCATCTTCAAAATTGAATGGAATGAATTATTGTATGCAAACACAACCAAAATAAGATAATATTTCTTATTATACTACTGATCCATGAAAAATATATGAAAAAATTTCTCTAACACATAACTCACTCACTCTAACCATTAGTCTCTAGGTGATATGTAGATCTACAATTTATTTGCATATCCAAATCTAAATTCAAAGTTACCAAAACTTAGAATTAATCTTTAAATTATGATCTAAAATTATCTTTTCTAAAAATCCATACAACTTATATATTTATTTTACAAACATCTTCACAAATTTAGGTGCATTATCTATCAAATTATTTGGTATAAAATGATCCACCTTGGTTAATTTTTCCACTACTATCAAAACTATATCATTATTACTTTATGACATCAATAAAAATTAAAAAAATCATAGTGATCACCTACCATTTCCATTCGGACATATCATGTAGATATAAAACCTCAATGTGATGCACATGTTCAACTTTCACTCACTGACATTCTAGACAATGTGACATAAAATCCACTACATCTTTCTTAATTCCCTTCAAAAAATATAATGGTCTAAGTTCTGCCATGAGCTTGGTTACTCCTGAATGCCCTAAGTATAAGACATTATTAGTTCTCTTTAGTAATGTGTTTCATATATTCTCTCAATTTGGGACACACATCTTTCCATTATAACGCAAATGACCATCACTCTAAAATCTAGATCTTTTATACCTAAGATGCTGAGAATTATTAGATAATGTTATTTCTAATCTAATCATATAATTTATCTCCTAATGAGAATTCAATCACTTGATCCTTACATGTAATTTTGATAGTATCCATGGCTAATATGTACCTTATATGACTTAGGGAATCACCTACTCTATTTTGATTGACTTTCATATATTTGATATTAAAATTTTAATCAAATAAGAACTTTAAATAGAGTATCTTATGAGCATTGAAATTAATTTTGGTGAAGATGTGATTGAGTCCCATGTTATCCATCTTGAGCTCAAAAGGTTTTTCCAACAAGTAATGTCACAAAACTTGTAAAACATGCATAATTACAACAAGTTCTAAGTCATGAGGGGAGTAGTTTACCTCATATGGCTTTAGCTTCATTAATTCATAAGCTACTATTGCACCATCCTATATAAGGATTCCTCCTAGTCCATCTCTAGGTGTATCTATGATCTCTAAAAATTGATCATTGGGGTTAAGGACTCTTCACAATGATGGTGAAGAATGTGTTTTTTACAATTATTGAAAAATTTCTTCACATTTTTTTGACCAAACAAAACTTTGGTTCTTATGTTTTAAAGAAGTAATTAGATTATCTATCTTGGAAAATTTTGGAATGAACTTCCTATAATAACATACTAATCCCATAAAAATTATTACCTCATACACATTCTTTAGTGTTGGCCATTTGATAATGGCCCTTATCTTTACTATATATACAAAAAAACCATATGTAAAAATAATGTCTTAGATATTACACTTTATCTTATAAAAATATAGAATTAGATAACTTACCATATAACTTGTGCTTTCACAACTATTGTAAAACCAGTTTTAGATGAAGAATATGATCCTCTTCATTCTTAGAGTATATAAAAATGTCATCAAGAAAGACCAAAATAAAGTAATCTAAATAATTGTTTTAACACACTATTCATAAATTTTTTGAATGTTGTTAGAGTATTGGTCAACTCAAATGGTAAGACTATGAACTTATAATCCCCATAGGAAGTTCTAAATGATGTATTCGTAATATACTCATCTTTTATCCTCCCTTCATAGTATCCCACTCTAAGATCAAACTTATAAATTTATATTTCTCTGTATATTTGATTGAAAAAAATATCTATATGACATAAAAGATACCTATGTTTGATAGTTATCATGTTTAACATTCTATAATCAATGCAAAATCAAAGAGTACGATCCTTCTTATTGACAAAGACAATTGGTGCACCCCATGGTGACACACTTGGCGTAATAAACCCTTTAAATAAAAATTCTTTGAGTTGTACCTTAAATTTAACTAACTCAGTGGTTGTCATCCTATATGATGTTTTATACTATGGTTTTGTTCTATGTATGATATCGATAGAAAAATAAAACTCATGTCTAGAATGTAAACCTAATAATTCGTATAAAAACACATGATAAAAATTTCTATGAAATGAGTAATCTTTGGGAGATAGTTTGTTAGGTTCCTCCATGTTATTTATCTTGATAATAAATTCTTTGTACCATTTTTCTTGGGTCCTATTGAGTTGCATAGTATAAATGTACCTAAGCCTCAACTCTCTTTTCTTGTCTTGAATTGTGTCTGATTTCCAAAATATGTAGACACTCAACCTTCTTTCAGTAGTAGTCATCCTTGGCTTTGTGTTTTGCAAGCCATTTGAATCCTATGATTATATTATATGATCCCAGTAGTGTTACATATAGATCCACTACTGTTATGAATTTGAGAAACCTAATCTATGATTCAACTAAATACTAGTTAATCATGACTTTTTAATCATTCCTATATTGTACCGATCTATGCTTTTTCTATTACTCCATCTCTCCTATATAACTTACTAAGCATTTTAAGAACTATAAAATATTGTGTAGCCCTTGTAGCTATCAAAATAGAAATTAAATATTGAAACAAAGTACATGAAAATTCTTTGAATGATGCTTAAAATTAGGTTTGTCAATTATCAACTATTGGCTGAATTTTCTACTCAAATTTTTTGTGTTGAGGAGTAGGACTTTTTTTAAAAAAGTTTTTATGAGTGTAGTTACAAGCATAATGGTCATATCTAAAAATGAAACAATGTCCAAATCATCTTTTCCTATTAACTTTTAGATTTATATTCAAAGTGAATTTGAAACCATTATACTATTTCCTAATGCCTGACCCTTTGTTGAATTTAGAATTCTACTTTTTCAAGTACTTCTTGGAGTCTCCACTCCTTTATTTAAAATTTTTCTTTTTGAAATTTGAATTAAAATCTGAAAACTTTTTTCTGAACTTGTCCCTAGCTTGTACAATAAACATTAATTTCTACTCCTTCTTGAATACATTCTCGAAGATCAGGTCTATAGTAGATGGTCCATAGAAATTGACCTTTCCATTGATATGGGGTTTTAATCCCATGATAAAATTCATAATATTGAACATCTCATTTCCCTAGTACTAAGGTACATACTTCAAAATTTTGGTGAACTTCTCTCAGTACTCACTCACTAATAATTTTCCCTACATTATATTCAATAAATTTATAAGTTTTTGGTCAAAATAAAGGTATAGAAACTACCATGACTTATACAAAGTTAAACACTTTTCCTAAGTACTGGTGGTTGAGTTATGATTTATTTCAAACCTTTTATTTGATCTCCACATAACTACCACACAAGTCAAATGATATGATCCCCATAATTATTTAGTGAACTCAATTAATTTCAAATATAAAAATAATTATCCATCTCACTTAACCATGTATCAATTATATCACATAAAATAATTTCATTGATCTTAGGTGGGTTCACCTTCTTCATATATCTAGCCAACTGTATAGCTAACTAAACTCTCACATTCTAATGTTTTTTTTGCTTAATAATATGCTCTTCGTGTTTATAATAATGTCCTTCCTCTTCATCTCCATAAACTACCTACTATAGTATTATAATCTAGTCCATGATCTAATTTATGTCTACCATAATCTGATCCAATTTTGTTCTTTGGTCATCAACAAATTTGTTAAGATCAATCGGAAGGTTACTATCATTAAAATTTGATGGACCCTCTTCAGATATTTTTGATTTCACCATATTTATTTCTATCAATATAATAATATAAAAATGTTAGTGGACTATTTATATTCTAGACAATGAGCTATAGTTTCAATACCACATGTAACATTGTCACTGGGATCTACCTAAAATTACATAATCTTTTTTTATAAAATTAGGTAATAGATAATTCCATTAAATTACATCACAAATATCTAACTAGTGACCATATAATATACTTTAAGTATAATAACTACAAATGAACCATGTTATTCATACATTAATGATCATTATCATCATAAGAAACACATCATGATTATATATAAAAAGTAATTACAAATATCTTGCCATGACTGGTATAAAAATATTGTCACTATGGTCAATATATAATAAGTAATTACATCTCATCATGATAATGTTTGAATAATAAATAAAATTTAATATTCATATTTAAGATAAATGGGTCTAGAGAGAAAAATCTCTTGGACTCTAATATTTATGACAATCTCAAGAGTCATTTATAAATAAGTACTATTATAGGAGGGAGAGCATCATATGAGAACTTTTATACATCAACCACATACCATTGATCCTCCACATAAATTCCATCAACATTGGACCCTTTATTCATAGATGAATATATAGTGATAGTGTGGGAATCTAGAAAGACAAACTAATACCTGTGTGCTATATGTTTTTTAAAAGTAAATATATGGTGCATCATAAAGAAATATATTTTAATTATTATATCATACAAATATGTAAATTATACACATAAAATGATAATGTCTTACTGACATCACTTTGACATAATTTTTTAATTAGTTGATGATCTATATGATCAGTCAATTTTATACACTCCACTTTATCGATTTATCTTCATCTAGCATTATGATAATAGTAATCTAGTAAAATTTATCTCACCAATTACTTAGTATAACCATTGTTAGACTTGATTAACATATTATAACCAATAGATTCATATAGATTATATTTTAATAGAAATTATATAATATTTTAAGCACAAGAATAATCTAAATGCATATATTTATTCCATTAAATGTATGAATAAATATCATAATATTATATATCACATAAATATTATAAATAATAACTATAATTTATACAATTTGAGTATAATATACATCTAACTATAATTTATAATTACTATAAGTAGTTTATAAATATAATGCATCCTATAGTAGCACATATTATCATAGTCTATCATTTGTAAACACAACTATTAAATATCATAACCAGTCATATTAAAGTAGTTATAAATTAATGAAAACATAATCTTATGTTCAAATAACTAGTTATCTTTCAGGAATCAGATGTCCCATATTATGTTTTGTTTGAAAATGACCTTACATTTATACACTTGATTATTATTTGATATTTATTTTGACATAGTTCCTCAGATCTTAAATTTTTTTTACCAATTATTTTATATTTATCAATCAATTTAGAGGCATACAACCTGATACACCCATATGCGTTATACCTTTATAATGAATTCTAAATATTTAGATATATATATTTCCTTTATATATAAATATGATCAATAATATACATGGATATGGTTTAGTGATATAAATAACATTTTATGATTCTCACTCAATTAGTTGATCAATATAACTTTATTGAAAAGATATTACTAAACATATTGATATTTTCATAATATTAAAGAATAAATAAATATATTAAATAAAAATTATAGTTTAAACATGAATATCTATTACCATTTAGATAGGTAAATAATTTTTTAACATGATGTGAATCATACTATCTTATTAATTAGTCAAGAAGAGGATCACAAAGAGGATGAGTTTTAAAATAGAGTGACAGGATACTTTGGACAAATTTCAGTGGCATAAATCAATGATGGTCACAAAAATTACATATATCAAAATATTAACCATTCTTATAAAAATAAGGAGATGCATATATAAAAATTCATGACTTATTATAAAAGAGTCCACTGATTATTATCAATGGATTATTGACACACATCCCAAAGTATATTGATAAGATTTATATATATAAACAAGAGTATCTATATTTTTATACACATAAATTGTTATATAAGTTATTATATTATTATACAATATAATTCATTATAATTATAAATATTATATGTTATTTTATTATTATATGAGTTTGAGATGTTATAGAAGCATGAATTATATAATTGCTATATACACTATGTGACATAGTATATTTTTGTATTGGTCTTCTAAGATTATTACATTGAATAAAGACACTCTTTCACTATTTCCAAAATCACCTTATTATAGTGAAATTTATATCTATTTTACATACAATCATAAGTTGATCAGTATTATGGATATATACTTGACCGTTATCTGGTTGTTTATCCAATTGATAGTTTATTTAACCATTATATTCTAATTTGTTGCCAGTATATAGTATCGGGTATGCTATTCAAGTTAGATTAGTTTATTATTTTCATAGATATACATATTTTAATAACACAATTAATATCATTTAACTTTATGAATAATGGTTTATAATTACTTTTCTCCATACCAAGTCACTATTACTAGATTTCCTGTTATTCTAAAGTATATTTACTCGCCAGAGAACAACTTTACTCTAGTTTTGAACTTGATTTTTTTATTCAAATGAATTAGTGTATAATATTTTTAGATAACTATTATAATCTCTCCTATACAAATCTCCCTTATTTTATAGCTTAGTTTAATGAATCACCATTTTCTTCAGGTTTTCACAAAAGCTAGTTATAATTTTCTAAATAAATTGCCACATAGTTTTTCTAAAGGGTTAACATATATAGATTAATTTTATATTTAACTAATAATATATTTTGTATAAATACCTATGTCCCTAAGTTTTGATGAGTATTCATGATCTTTATGGTGCATATTACCTTTCAATGTATATAAAAATATGTTTTGTTTAACTGCATCTGTATATATGTCTTTCATTATAAAAAAATATATTATTTAACAAGTCAATGTGTATATATAGTTATTTATTTATATATAACCAATTTTATCTAAATAAATAAATAAATAAATGTATCTAAACATACAAAAAAATAGATAGTACACCAAAATATTGCCTACTTAGTAAAGCTCTCTCGAAACTCATTCCCCTCTACGCTCCTATCTTGTACTTCTCCTTTTTAATCTTGTTCTATTATCTCTATATAAATCCATTTTATGTTACACCTCTATTCTCTTCACTTGAATATTTTTTTTCTATATAATTCTAAAGAAAAGGGCATAGCTTTATTTTATTTTTATTTTTAAAATTTTAATCCTATGATTTTTTTTCTTTATCTTTATTATTTTTATCCACATATTTATTTTTTTTTCATAAATTTAAATATTTTTTATTTATAATTCTAATTTTTATTTACTAATTTATAAAAAATCAAAATATTTATTTTACCTATTTATTCCATTTCCCTATTTTCTCTTATTTCTCATCTGTTAGAGTATATTTTATAATTAAATTAATATATCTATTGTGATAATGATTTAATGATCAATATATTAATAAATAAATCTAAATTTACTATAATTACACTAATCACAAAGCATTAATGGTTATGAATATGACAAGAATGCAATCATAAAATATGAGTTCCATATAACTAGTAAGCTAAATTAACAATGTGAAAATAATTTTAAATGCAAACAAATTTAAAATAC
Source organism: Torreya grandis (assembly GCA_037957365.1). Taxonomy (NCBI): domain Eukaryota; kingdom Viridiplantae; phylum Streptophyta; class Pinopsida; order Cupressales; family Taxaceae; genus Torreya; species Torreya grandis. Next base: position 333,431 of record JARHVA010008381.1, on the reverse strand, counting down.
ACTACTCTAACCATTCTATTATGTATATAATATGTAATAGTTAATGTGGTGTCTGTAGCATTCTATTTAGTTTCTTTGTCATCCTCTAACATTTCCATCTACATCACACTCATGAACCCAAAAACTATCAAGATAATAATGTTATGAATTATCCAAAATTTGAAACAATAACTCTGAATTGATATGTAGTGAACAAATTGAAATAAATTCAAACACAATACATGATTAAATAATCCTCAACTTATAAAATAGAGTTGACATGCAAAAATTTGAAAAAAAACTAAAATCTATAAAAAGTGTGTATTTCTAGCAACAATTTATTTATAGTATGTTTTAAATGCAAGCACACATGGATTTAAGAATATTTTAAAATACTCTAAACACTAATATTATCCTATGGTAAAAAATTAAACTAAGTTTTATGTCTAGTTCTAGAAATATATAATTTATATAAATAGAAAATTTTTTAAAAAAATATTAAACATTAATTTTGGACCCTCAGATGATCATGTATGGACTCTAAAAAATATCAAAATGAAATTTAAGAAAATAGAGAGGCTTAGGATAGCATCTAATTTTTTGAAAAAAGTATTTTAGAGAATGGAAGAGCTCAAACATAGCTATGGGACAAAAGTTATGGCTTTCAAAAGATTAGCCTAATTTTTCTACATCATTCTCTTCTCATTGAAAATAACTCAGCTCCTATGAGGTGGTCTAATTGTAATACTACTAGTTTTTTATTTTCAATCTTCTCCATCTCTCATTCTATAATTCAAGTTTTATCTTCTTATTGCAATCCTTTCTACTATACCAATTACCTATTATAATTCCCTTACCTTATACTCACTGTCTTCATATCCAAAACTTACACTATTTTTTCTCTCTTTCTTTGAAATTTTTTGATACCAATTACTTCTTCATATTCATCATCTTCACCATATTATCTATGGAATCCATATAAATCTAAAACATTAAATAAAGGATATATATAAAAATTATGTGGCAAACTCACCTCATAAGCATTGTCATTGATTTTCTTCAAAATTCTGCATGGCCCAGTTTTTTTATACTTCAATTTATTTTATGTGAATTTTAAAAATATTTATTTTCTCAAGTAAACGATTACCAAATATTCTTAAAATACCTGACATCTTATTCTAACATCGGCTACTACTTTATATTTCTCATTACTTTTCTAAAATTTTCTTCTTACTCCTTACAACTATTACATATGCTTTTTAAATGTTTTTGCATCCTCAATAATTTTATTTACAATCGATAATTGTACCAAATATAAAATACCCATAATATTTTTCCCATAAATAATTTTAAATGGTGATTTTCCTATTCATCTATTCACTGAATTGTTATATGCAAACTCAGCTTGTGGTAAAGCCAAGTCCCATTGCTTGGGCTTATCTCCCATTATGCATCTTAAAAAATTGTTCAAGATCATATTCACAACTTCTATCTAACCATATATTTGTGGGTGATATGCACTAATAAATTATAGCTTACTACCCATATTCTTCCATAAAGTCCCCTAAAAATGACCTATAAATTTTGTGTCACTATTTGAAGTAATAATTTCTAGAACACCATGTAATCTCATAATATCCTTAGAAACTAATTTTATAATTCCAATGGAGTCATTGGTTTTTTACAAGTAATGAAATGAAAAATTTGATAAAATATGTCTACAATAACAAAAATTGAATCATTATCTCTCTATATTTTGGAAATCCCAACACAAAATCCATACTTAAATCTATCCATGGTCCTCATAGAATAGGTAATGGCATGTATAGTGAAGTATTATGTGGATGTCCTTTAAGCACCTGACATATTCTGTAACTTAAAAGATTCCTTGTTACATCTCTCTTCATCTATGACCAAAATTAATTTTCCTCCACCAAAGCTATTGTCTTTGTTTTACCAAAACGTCTAGCCAAACCACCAAGATATAATTCTTATATTATATTATCTTATCAAGACCCAATTGGAATGCATAAGTGCTTCCCCTTAAAGAGATAAGCTTCTTATATAAAATACTCATCATGAATAGCATTTGTCCCACCTATTAATGAATTTTTCCACTATTCAACTACCTTGCAAAAATATGGGTCAGTATCATATAATTATTTGATATCTTCAAATATAACTACTTCACTCATCATAGTAGTTAATAATTCTACTTTCCTACTCAATGCATAAGCTACCTAATTTTGTTTTCCCGATTTATGTTTCAACATAAAAGTGTATCTTTACAAGAAAAAAACCCACTTTACTACTATTCAACTTCTTTTGTGTATTCACATACTTCAATTCCTCATGATCTATAAATAGTATATACTCTTTGGGCACCATGTAATGCCTCCAATGTCTTACCACTTATACAATTAGATAAATTTTCAAATCATAAGTAGAATATTTTGGTCTTATCTCATTTAATTTCTCACTAAAGTATGCTATTGGACTTCTTTCTTGACTTAACACAACACTGATTCCCACAAATGAAGCATCACAATCAACCTCAAGAACTTTGATAAAATCCAGTAATGCTAAAATTGGTATTTATTTAATCTTCTTCAAAAATTTATAATTGTTTGTAGCTTCTCTAGGCCATGCAAATTCCTTCTCTCTCATGTAATCTATTATTGCTGCCACAATACTACTAAAATTTTTAATAATTTTTTTATAAAATGTTTGATAAACCATGAAATTTTTTTACCTTTATAATGCTTCTTCAAATAGGCCACTCAAAAATTGTCTTTATCTTTTCTTTATCCTTTTTCACACCATTTTTTGAAACTAAAAATTTCAAAAATATCAAACTATACTACATAAACCTGCACTTCTTTAATTTTTCATGTAACTTACCCTTTCTTAATAAATACATTACCATTCTCAAATGTTATAAGTGTTCTTATTTAATCTTAATTAATATCAAAATATCATAAAATTAAATAACCAGAAACTTATCAATATATTCATGTAACATTGTATTCATCACCCTTATAAATGTGCTAGGTTTATTAGATAATCTTAAGGTCATCACCATCGACTCATATAAACAATCCCTAGTCTTGAATGTAGTTTTCCACTCATTTCCTTCACATATTATAATCTAATAATAACCATTCCTTGGATCAATCTTGGTAGAATATTTTGTTCCTACTAGTATATCTATCATATGATCTAAACGAGGTATAGAAAACATATACATTGTTATAATTTTTTTAATTTTCCTACTATCCACACACATGCTTTATCCTCAGTTTTTATTTCAAGTTAAAAATGTTAGTGTTACACATAGACTCCTACACTCACTTATCACCTTATTTCTTAGCAATTTAGTAACATGTTTATTTAATTTTACATGTTTTGTTGGACTCATCTTGTAAGCTTCTTGATTGGGTAGAGCTGATCCTAGCATAAAATTAATGTGATGTTGAGTATCTCTCTTTGATGGTAAACCATCTGATAACTCATTAGACATAACATCTACATATTATTTCAACACTCTTCCTACTAATATGTATTAGTAGCATTTATTTTTCTTCATTCTTTGGTACTAATATATAACAAAAACATGAAACCTTCATAAATTGGATAAAATCTTTAGTACAGAGCATGATTTTTGCCTTCTCTTCATCTTTAAGAGGTAACAAAACTACCTTTATACCACCTTTTAAAAAAGTGCATGTGTTCTTTTCTCCATTACAAGTTAATTTTTTGTCAAATTTCCATGTTTTTCCTAATAACACATGGCATGCATCCATCAGATTAACATCAAACCATATTTCATTATTATAATTTTTTACTATAGGAAACTTGATCAAGCATATTTTATCTACTGTAACTTAATTGTCTTTCTTAAATCATGGAATTTTATATAGATTTGGATTCTTTTCCTATTTTAAATTTAGTTTCTCTATCATTTCTTTAAAAACAATATTTTCACAACTACCACCATCATAATTAATTTGCTTACCTTTCCATGCGAAGCATATCTTATTTGAAAAATATTCGATCACAACCATGCATTACCACCTTTATTTTTTAATTACTCCTTTAGAGCAATCACTCTTATTCTCATCATGAGATTCTTTCCAACATCTATCCGTCCAACTTCAGTATTATGCTCTTCTATTTCAACCTCAACTAGATTTACTCTTGGGTGATCTTCTTTCCTCCTTTATTGATCTTGATAGTGTGTACACTCAAATGATCTATGCCTTTATTCTCCACATCTATAATAGACATAATATCTATGTTGATTTAGAAAACAACCTCTAACACCACGATAACCTCATCCTCTCTAAAATCCTCTTCTTCTTTATTGGTATTGAAACCCTTTCCTATTATCATCTTGCCTTTTTGCACCACATGATGATTCATCTCTATGGGTATTACACCCATCTCTAGTGGTATTAAAGACACCTCATAGATGTTTTTGAAGAAGAATCATATATAAGATGCTTTATTAGACCAAGTTTTAGGAATAGGTGTAAATTTTAGAAAAAATAAAAAAATTGAATGTTTCCAAAAATTGTATATGAGGCCCCAAACACCCTAAGAAGTATTAGTGGGAAGATAAACATGAAAAAATTAGGGTCTCAAAACACTTTTTATAAATTTCAATCAATTCTCTCAATGTTTGCAGTCAAAGCAAGGAGTAGAAAATAAATTCAAGAACAAGTTAATTGAAAATTGGAGGAGAAATGTCATTCAAGAAGAAGTGCACATAGATCTCCCATTTTCACCAATCAACATCATTTAATAGGACATATTACAAGAGGGATATTTCACGACTAATTTTTAATTTTACAATTTGTAAATTACAGTTGGAGTTCCAGATTCCCTAAAATGAACTTTTGTGGGAAATGAGAACCCTAATGGCGTTTTTTAATGTTTCAAAAGTACAAATTGTAGTTGGATTTATAAATATCTTTAAAAGGAAGTTTTTCACGTAAAAGAGAAATCTATTTGAAATTTACAATTTTGTAAATTTTAAAATTACAATATGCATTTAGAGTTCAAGATTCCCTAACAGAACTCTCTAGGGGAACTAAAAGTAATAATATCAATATTGCAAATTATAGGTCTATGAATTGCAATTTATAATTTATAAATTATTGTTTTAAAATTTGAAATTCTACAAATTATAAATTACAAATTACAAATTTACAAATGGCCACTAAACTTCCTCATAACAATAAAATTTCAAACTTGTAAACGTGACCAAGATTCTCCCAAAAGGTCAAAAAATGGAAGAGTAATGCATTTATGCATTAAAAAATGTTGAGATGAATTTGCAAAAGGTAATTTTTCAAAAATCAGAAGTGCAAAATGTAAGGTGTCGAAAAACAAGTTAAGAGCCAAAAATAACCTAAGTATTACATTTTCTCATGCTTTGCTTGTTCAAGATCGTCCATGGTAGAGATAGTGTAGGTTTGCAAGGCTAAGGCAGGCCATTGGAGGAAGATCATTAAAATGGACATTGACCAAAAATATTCTCATGCCATCATTACGAGAGCAATTTGATCCATTATGTGCATAAAGGGAAGTGAAGATATACAAGAGGTTTGACCTATTCAAATAAGTTGTCAAGGGCATTTCTAGGTAGTTACACATGAGGGTAATGTTTTTTGGACTCCACCACAAATATTAACCTTCCATATCATGTAAAAGACATCTCCAACCAATATATCAAAGCTTTTATTACAAATCTTCACCATTCCTTGTAGAGGTAGTTAGAGCAATGATTTTTCATGAAATATGTAAAGAGTTTAGGCATGATAAAGGGTATATTTAAGTTAAAAGCATATTAAAAACACATGGAGGGTTATTTTGAAAATTTTCAAAATGTAATCCCCATTCCCATATTTGAATAGGATGAAAAAAATGTATAAATAGAGGGATTCTCCTCTATTCTTGGGTTGTTGTTGGTCTTTGTTTTTATATGTATAGGCTCTTCCAAATTTTAGGATAACTTTTGTATGTGTATTTTTTATCTCTTGCTAAGGTGGTTGTAGTTGTAAAACCATTAACAAGGTCTAAGAGCATTTCTTTATGTCTTCCTTGTCCAATATGGAGTAAATCCACCATGCTTGTTCCCATGGTAGAATTTTGAAACATTGTTGTATGTAAAATATTCTTTTAGAGATAATGGAAAATATCTGTGGCTCTTACTTTTTTCTGCTTAATATAATGCAATGAGATGTTTTACATGTTATGTTAATTGGATAAATAGTTTTATGCTTATTTATGGTTGTCATCTTGGGCACAGATCTAGTTTTTAAACCCCTTATGCATAGAGATTTGGAAATATGTTATTGAATACCTCTTAAGGGCACCCTAAGTCTACGAATTTTATAGGTAAAGGTATTTGACAATTTAAGTGTAGTTTATGATCTAGGGTTTTAATGTTTGCATTATATTCACACCTATGGATGCAAACCACTCATGATATCCCTGATTAGATTGTAAGTCAATTTATATGCATCTTTTTAATAAGTGGTGTCATAAATGTTAAAATAATCCTTATTGTTTGAAAACCACCAGCACACCACCCCCTTTAATAACTATTTAACTATCCTACCTTGTCCTACCGTACAAATAATACACCCTTTTCATATGTTATGTGTTTTTTACTTTGTAAATGGATGAAATATTACCTATATAACATGTGTCTATGTTTTGTGCTTTAAATACCCAGCACATAAATTTTCCATTCAACCCATGTTATTGAAAAAAAATTATAATGAAGATTGCAAAACATTCCCATTTATCTTCATTATCTTGTATCTAACCTAGTTGATTTGTGCATCTTGTTGGACAACGCTTATTGATAACATTGAATAATTTTGGTTATTCTTTGGTTATATTTGTGTCTCCTTCTACCAAAAATCCATTTAGAGGTTCAATTACAAAATCTCTCCATATGAGCAAGTAGCCTATAGCTCATCTAACCTTGATTCAGGGAGACCCAAAAGTAGTAGGTAGAGATGACCATACCCTCTGTCAGTACCTACCAATCATTTTATCCATTTAGTTAATTCTTGATGAAAAACCCTCCCCTAGCTATAACAATAAATTAACACATTTTTCATCTCTATTTGTCATTTTATTCTAGTGTGCAAGGCTGAGCATAAGATGCATACAACTAGGAATCAATGGAACCTCCTTCCTAGCTCCTCCATTATTATTATTATTATTATTATTATTATTATTATTATTATTATTATTATTATTATTATTATTATTATTATTATTATTATTATTATTTATTTCATCTTAACCCACTCTATTTCCTCAATCATTATCTCTATTATTGAAAGAGGATATCCCTTGCACTTGATTTTGGCTTTGACCTTTGTCCTAACTAGAAGATCTATGAGGAATCCCTTTCTCAGCTCTACCCAACTTGTATGACATCTCTTTGACAACATTAGCTAAGGTTTTTAGAATTTCCTCAAGGTTGTCATTCTTATTAGATTGAGACTTCTAAAGATTGGTTAGCTTTACAATACTCCTTGTATTCAAAGGTTTCCACATAGCATTTATATTATTTTTAATCTGAATGGTCTTACTGAATGTCAGGCTAAGATTTGTGGGAGCGTTATCTCTTAATTAATATACATTCTTCTTATCAAATGTATCACAATATTTAAACAATCAAGCAATATCAGTTGCTTTAATATTATCAAGCAACCTCATCATAGTCTTATTATATATTTTATTGATGTCTTTCAAACATTCATTTAGGTTATTCTTTATGTTTTCAAAAAAAATTAGAAGAAATTGAGGCCGAATTTTATCACCATAATGTATTTGAAAAATGTTCTTCATTTTTTCCCATGAATCTATACATCCATGGGGAATATAATCAAATCATTCACATGTATTTGCCTCCAAAATGTGAAAAAGAAGTATAATATAAATATCCTCATGCTCAACCTCATAGTCTTCATTTATAATATGAAAATCCCCCAAATGCTTCTCTCCAGTCACTACACTATTTCCTTGAAACTTAGAGAGTCGATTCCTTTCTTCTTTCAGAACATTAATGGGGTAACCATCCATTTTTTCAAAATTAAAAGGCTACTATTTGGGAATCCTAAATGTAGGATGTTAATTTTCATCCTAATCTCTATGGCTCATTATTGGTTCTATAGTGGACTCAAGATTAGATGATAAAGGGCTATGAAGAGATGAGTGAGGTGGACTTGTGAGATTAAACCTAAGAGCAGATTCATTTTGATGAGAAGGTGCTGGGTAATAAACATGACTATAAGGATTTGAGTGATTAGGAAAACTATAAAATCTTCAATCAAAGGAATTTAAACAAAAAGAAGTTTAGGTGTTCCATAATTACTATGGTCGAGACACTCATTTCCTGCAAAATTTTATTCTTCAATTGGACTTCAAGCCTATCTCCCTCTATTATGACAAAGACTTAATTCAAAGACAAGATAATTTGATGAGTCACATTTGAAGGAGGATCTCAATCCTTCCAGTTTTGAAAACAAGAGAACACTCAAAACTTAATGAATTAAAAATGGAAATGATGTTTCAAAACTAGATAAAACATTGGAGTCACCACTAGAAAAAAAATTCTAGAATAGAACAAATTACAAACATATAGTGATACATTCTAAAATTATACTTTCTTACAATTAGTTATAATAATCCTTTGTAATGGCACAAACAACATTGATGACCCAAAGTCTTTCACTCCCTAATAATGGTGCCAATCACGTTGACATCCTAAAGTATTTCACTCTTTCATAATGATGCCAATGACGTGTTGTGCATTTGATGACCAAAATAGAAAATCCTTGGTAATGTTCTCAGGTAATTGTGTCAATGAAGTGTTGGGCTATTGATGTCTAAAATAGAAAATCCTAGGTAACATTCCCCAGTAACGGTGATAATGTGGGTTTGTTTGAGGTTGTACACCTCTAGAATTCATCCTTACACACATAAGAATATGGAAAACATAGATGATAAAGCTTAGTTATGTCATTATAGCTAGAGAAGGGCTAAAGATCTCGATGGAAGGAATACAGACAATGACTAGAAGACACTGACAAAGGGCATGGTTAGTTCCATGCTACTTTTGGATCTTCCTGAACCAAGGTGAGAGGACCTACAAAGTAGCTTGATTATGAGGATAAATACTACAGTTCAATCTCTAGTGGATTAATGGCACACACAGATCTGATCCAAGCATAACCAATCTTACATAGTTTACTCTATAATAGTTGTCACACAGACTGAGTAAATGCTTCTAAATCAAACAAAATCTACTAAGGATAGATGGAATGTGATTATAATCTTCATTTTTAGAGAAACTATTAATAACTAGGAGATAAATGGAATATTATAGTGCTGATGTTCAAAGATAAATTATACACACATTCCAAATTTGTAATACTCATGAATTTGTAGGAGAATAATACAAAAATCCTTCAACAATAGGTATTACTTGTAGGGGTAGGATACGTACAATAAGTTAAGTACATATAATTTTCTTTTTATGGCTTTCAACATAGGGGATTCCTTAGGCTTCCATATTGTCGCTCATTCCAAGATGTAAAAGATTAGTAAACAAGATAAAGAAAAGTATCAAGAATGGTTTGCATTCACTAATGCCAATCCAATGCAAGCATTCAAATGACACTTGAGACCTCCAAAGCATACACTGTAAGTGAAGATTCAAACATCTTCTCCTATCAACTCCATAAATCTAGGACATCTTAAAAATATTATCAGTAAAATACTCCCAAATCATAATAACAAAATGGATTTATAACCCAAGTTCATGCCAAAAATGAGTACCATTAATAGACATAAAACCAAATACCATATCAACAATGCATGAATAATGGGCCATTGCATTTCATTGACATAAAGAGAAGAAATTATAGATGTTTTCCATTAACTTGAAAGTAAATCTACATACATCAATGGTCATAATGATAACATGCTGAATAGAATAATATATTTGCTCTAAAACAGGGGAGTATCTACATGCTCTCAGAGTTTGCTAATGATTGTAAAAATGCAATCACCTTAGCAATAGAACCAAAAAACACACAAATAAAATTCAAAAAATAAAAAAATCCTCTATAAAGAGGATATTTTTGAAAGTTGAAAAAACTCAACCCCAAAAAGACAACCTCTGTAAAGAGTACAAGCCTTCTTTACTTCTATTAATTTCTCACCCAAAACATTTTCGAAAGATGCTCCATCTAGAAGATGATTTTTATTATACAAATTCATGCTCTAAAAGGTGATCGTTTGGTTCACTCGGTTGTCCATGTAATGATGAGATTTTTTATTCTACCCAACTTGAAGTTTGTAGGATTTGAACTTTAAGGAAAATATTCTTCCTGCGTGTAAAACAAAATTTTCTCTTCTTTTGCAATAGTTTTACTCTATCTTCAAACCAATCATTTACCCACTCATGTTGTAGATGATTTGCCGGCTTATGAAGCAATTACCATTATCCCTAAAAAAGAATAAAGAATGAAATAATAGATGGAATCATAAAGAATACAAAACCACTATATTATGGATGATCATTTTTGAATGGATCATCCATGATGGCTAGCTTCCTCTTTGTGACAATCATATAATGTCTTTATCTTTGTCATGATAGTATCAAAGGGTATTGCATTTTTTGTACGATAGTTCTAGCTATAATATAGGTAGTGTGGGATATACGGCTATTTCAATCATGATGATAATGAAATAACATCCCCTCAAAACATGGTTTCAATGGCCCATTTTATGACTCAAAACCCTTGCAACGAATATCTTCATCAATAAAGCTCTTTGAATTTTAGCCAAATATTGGCATCAACCATAACACTTAGCTTCTTATTTATTTTTCACTTTGGAGGTCACTGCTTAGTACAATATTTTACTTCTCATGGTATTTTTAAACCTTTGTGCACATTTGACTCTTCAATGGGACTTCAAAACCCATGTGCAACTTTACATCTAGTAGGACTTCGAACCTTTCATGCATATTTTTAACTTTACAGGATTTTGTGACTCAGGTGCACATTTGCACATTTACAAAGGTGCATAACATCTCCACACTTGATTTCCCGATTAAATTTTTTTTTCGTTTGATTGTATATCTCCATTTGGAGCTTGTTTTCCTTTCATCAAAAATTCTACTGTAGTTGGGCCTTGGATCCCATGTGAATTTGGCGTAACACTTGAAATGTCCAATTGCACCATATTTTCCTCTAGCAAAGGTGTTAAACCTTCATGAGGTTATTGAGATACATTTATTTGAATTTTACCATAAGAATTTGGATCTATTTCCTAAATCTCTACATCTGTTCTTTTCATATGGAGATCATCTTCCTGCGGAATGCTGCAAGGAACTATAGAACATAGGGGATCATGCACAGGTGAATGCTAACACCTTTCAATATTTTGATTTAAACGAGATGATACTTCATTGTTTGGTGCTACTTAGATCTTGTACGCACATGTCTGATATGGGGTAAATATTATTTAATGACAACTTTATGTCTTTAACGAAAACGGAATGCGTTAGTGCATCACATTCTCTATCTATATCCAAAGACTCTGTCAAGTAGTTGGTCTCCACCAAAAAAGGTTTTTGTACATGCATGGTGACGAATTTTTTTTTGTCTCCATTTCCAATCCTATCCAACCTCCAAACCACCGTCTTATAAACAGTCCTGGGAACTCGATCAAATGTATTAGTACATCTTGTATGAGAATATACAGCTTGAATTTGGCTCTGCCACTCTAGAGAATCAGAAGATTGAGAGATGCCGTGGTTCATAATTTTTTTAACTTGATTTCCTACGAGATGAAGCCAGGATGGATATTTACACTTTCTTAATGATCTAATACTTGAATTTGACCTCGTCGCTTAGAATGCATCCTGCAATTGCATCATATTTATCTACCACCATAGCTTCATTCTATTCCTTGAAAGCAAGCATTTTGTACTTCCATCATTTTCTACGATCAAGACCTTTCATCCACGTCACCTTCCTCAGAAACGGAACTTGGCTTTCACTTCCTCATTGCCTTGAAAGTCATTGTTAATCTTAACACTGACATGTGGAGCATTCTTCTTTTGGTAGAATTTTGTACCTTACCTGCAGTTTTACACCTGATGGGTTTTCGGAGCTTTTGCACACATTACAATTTCATGGGCTTCAGATATCCAACTGGACTTTACAGGTTGGAAATTTAAAGTTGCGTTTTGATGTTGCAATCTATTACCAGATCTGTGCTTGTTGTTTTCTTGAAATGTTCTACCACTTATTTTGTTAGCATGTGTTCTGCGACACGGAGTTTTCATTAAAATGTGTAATTTTTAATTTGCATATTAAAGTTGTTTTTCCCCAGAAGTTTCCATTGCTCCGTTTGATCGTGGACCTCAGTGTTTTACCGGCACTTTGCATATTACAAATTCTCCAATCAAAGTTACAATGTGACATTGCTTTTCCTTTGTGAACCTCTGCAGACGTCCATATGGACTTAAGACATAAGACATTAGCATGGATTTCTTAAAACCTCAATTGGCGGTGGACGACTTCTTGCATAACGCAAGTTTACAAGTTGAAGCTACAGTGGAGGATTGTATTTCCCACGAAAACTTCTATGCACTTGGACCATTGCACTTTCGACTTTCCACGTGGACATTAAAAAAATTATGTGGGGTTTTAGAACCTTTTGATGGCACCTATGTCGCGGGCTTTGGACACTTACACTCACTTTGCAATTTGCAAGAAAAAAGTTGCAATTTGATCTTACACTACCCTCCTCTACTCGTTAACCATGCAATGCGTTCATTGAATCAATGCTTTCTTGAAACTTTGCTTTTGCAATTTGGATGCGGAACTCGGGCATCTATATGCACTTTGAAATTTTCAAGTTAAAGTTACAAATCAATGTTGTATTTCCCGACTGAAGCCCTAAGACCTATCCCTTTACAAACGAAAAACATTAAACTTAGCATTTTTAACACTTCGTCACATTTTTTTATTCTTCCCGGCTTGATTCCACCATGCACCATATTAATATTTTTAAAAAACATGAAAATGTTTAGTGTTAATGAAACCAAATCTCACGGGTTTAAATAATACAATTGCAAAAGCGGGGTTTTTACTCAGAACGAACACGCGGATTTCCTTTAGGGGGCAGCAATTAGACATTCGAATACTTGTATCTCAGAAAAATGGCACAAATTGCTTAGGCATATTTGGGCACTAACAAAGACAAAGAAATTTGGGATAATGTATACACCTTCAGGGGACTTCAAAATGGTTGGTAATGCATATATTGATTTAAGAGGTACATGAATGATAGCAAAATAACTTTAAGGTACATTTTTTATTTTGGATTGGTTACTATCTCTTGGGCATCGAAGAACTAATCAATTGTGACACTTCCATTAACTAAAATGGAATATGTTGCAGGCACATAAACAACTTCCGTGGGAGTTTGGATGAGAAAGGTACTATAAAATTTAATGTATACTCAAGAAAAAATTACAAATATATATTGTGACAATAACTCAACTATAACATTGTAAAAAAATCATGTGTTTCATCAAAGCAACTGGCATGTTGACACTAGATATCACTTTACTTATAAATTGGTAAACAATAACGATATATATCTTGAGTTTTGTATGTCTCAAGAACAAGTAACAGAGATGTTTACAAAGCTAGATTAAAAAAAACGTGTTTGAGCATCACCAGGTAAACATAGGTATAACTTATATACATGGCAATGATGATTAAGGGCGAGTATTGACGGACGTAGACTTACACTACAGCCGAATTGTTAATCTTCCCTTCCACGTCATCTTCTTCTACAGCTGGGCACCGACTTGCATTTATTATCGGTCAAGTTTTAATGTTTTAATGCATTCCACATATCTTTTTATATCCCTTGTTCGCAGCTGTCTATTTGGATCTCATTTAATGCTTTTTATGCGATTATTTTCATATCGGTCTAGCTGAGATTCGAGAGACTTCCAAGCGAAGATATCTCCGAATAAGAGATGTATTATTATAGTTTTTAGTTTAGGTTTCTGACGAATGAAATTTATGTATGAGAGCAGCGAAGCTCTGTCAAGTTGTTAGATGACTGATGTATTTTCTCAGCAACGAGGCCATGTTATACTTTTAATAGAAGTCTGAATATTCCGAGTTTATTTTCTGTAGCAGTATAGAAGTCTTAAGATAAGTATGTGATTTGACGTGGATGTATAGACAAGACCTCTTAAAAGATATGTGGTTTTATGGAATCTAATAAACAGAAGTACGTGATTTGTGGAAATATAAACAAGACGTCTTAAAAGATATGCGGTTTTATGGACTGTAATAAATAGAGAATATTCACAAAGTGAATTGGTTGAAAAGGATTTCATAGAATTTTAGCAAAATGTGATTGACAAGTGAAAAGCCAAACTATAAAACCTTTGCTAAATTCCTCCCAGCACGATCCAAAAATGTGATCTTTGGAGTAGGACCTGGGCATCCGTCAAACCATTATTCAACGAGTATTTTTAAGAATACTATAGTTGCAAGTGGCGTGATAGACATGGATGTTAGATGTGGAAGCATACGTTAGGCATAGCTTAAAATCCAATACAAATATGTAAATACAAACTCGTTTCTTTTAGCCTCAAAGGGATGCGATATTTATAATAATAAAGACGTGTTTAACAAAATATCCTTTGAAAATATTCCTGGAAATTAGTGAAATTATGCCTGTATTGAACTTTGAAAAACTTTCTTACTCCTAGATTCATGAAATGTGGTAATGCACAACTACAAAAAGACGTAACTTTAGATGCATGCTATACTATACTTTTGTTTAGTTCGTTATTTAATGAAATCAAGCAAACTCCTCATACCATTCTAATGTAATGATAGATGTATATTATATTTTTTTACTTCTTTGATTAAATGAGGAAACCCATTGTAATATAATAATTCTATATTCATTGTAATGTAATAATTCTACATTCATTAGGATTCTCTCCACCTTTTTAAACCTTGTTTTCTACAATTGTTATGAGATGTACAAAATAGATTAGACCAAATATTTATAAAATCATATTAAAGATATTAGATTGTTCCACCTATAAAAGGCCCTATAAAATGCCCCAACAAATATGGGTTCAATTGAAGAGTTATCTTTTCCAGGAATCACACTATACGGGAAATTCAACGTGAAAGAAGTGCATAAGCCCAGATTTTCCTAATCTCCAAAATATACTCGCTTAAAACAAAAACCAATGTTATCAAAACAAAATATATATAAAAACAAAAGTTTCCTCTAATAGTTCCCATTAGTTTCCAAGATAGTGACTCCATGAGGTAAGACATCAATGTCTAATCATGGATGCATCCTTTGTAATATTAAGGATTCTAAAGTTTGTATATTAGATTATATTTGCTACACTAAAAGAACTTATCCCACTAATATATAGTCATAAAATTTATAGTGTCGGTTAAACTAAATCATTTATTTTGAAATAAAATAAATAATAAAAAAAAGTCTTTTAAACTTTGTGAAGGAAACTCTCCTCGATCCTTAACAGCAGTTAAATGTCTAATAGTAAAAAATGTGGAGCTTAAATTTTCAAGAGAAATATATGACTTACTCTCGTATATATATTGTTTCAACTTCATAAAATCACTCTCAAAAATTTATAAATGTTAAAATAATATATATATATATATATATATATATATATATATATATATATGAATATCAAAAGTGTAATTTACGTCCTAAGAAAATAATTGTCACTAACCTTTATACTTGACATGTTATTTCCATCAAAGCGTTGAAACACTGGCCTAAAATTAAAAATAGACGCAATCATGTTTTAAAATATAAAATTTAAAATCTAGGAAATAAAGACCGCCAAAACACATTGCAAAAGAAATTAATGAAACAGACAATCTGGGCTTACCATCCGAGTGCCTCTTTAAAATGTAGCACTCTATCTGAAATTTTTAGTTCTTTGTGTTAATAGAGGGTCTACATCCAAGTATAATTTCGAGCCATGTTAAATGTTACAAACAATCAAAAGGAATATAAAGCCAATGAGAACAATAAAAACTATGTCTATATATTTTTGTGTGGGGGAAAGGACCTTTCTTATTCGACACCCCTTCCTCTTTTTCGTTTGATGTCAGCTGATTCAAGGGAGCCTCCATGGTCAGTGTTGATACTAGGAACTAAGAAAATTACTAGCCCAAGATCAGCGGTGATGACTAGAGCCAAAATAGGGGAGGCCATGCTAAATAATGAAATGCAACCCTCCTTCACCGATGTTATTTCTAGGAATATGTTAAGTCAAATATTATCCCTGGCTAAATATTTCTCTCTTATTTTTGTAGAAGAACAATAAATAGTCATCGAGAATAATGAAGAACACCTGTCTACCCTTAGGATGATTTACCAGTTTATAGGATTTTGGCCGAGTCTTCCGCAACTCCATGAATGGATTTAGAAGAAATGGTAGGATATGTTTACAAATAAAATTCAAATCCGTACTTGTGCAAAGGGCATATTCAATGTGATTTTTGATAATGTTGAAGATAAATAGGAAGTTTTTAGTGATGAACTTCATGGGGAATGGGGACATCATTTGCTTATGGCTCAGCCATGTCACTCAAATTTCAACCTGTATACTAAAAATTTCAATTTAAAACCTCTTTGAATTAGGCTTACCAATCTACCTTTTTAATTTTTGGAGCATTCTATTTTAGCAACCATCATTGAATAAATTGAAAAATTTTATAATATTTATCTCAAATATCGAGAAATGATTCATTCAACATATGCATATATTTTAGTCAATTTTGATATCCCAAAAAGAACTGAAAGTTAGGAACAGAACTTGGATAGAGCCATTAGACTATGAAGGGCTTCCATTTAGATGCAATAAATTCTTCCAAACTAGCCATTTGGTAAATGTTTGTCCTTCCTTCAAACTTAATAAGAAAAATTCTTGGTGGAAGGAAGATGAAACTGAACATATTATTGTATAATCTCTAGCTAATAGAGAAGAAAATTGCACGTCTGTTATTATGGTTTAGGAACTCAAATGGATGAAATCATACAATTAGAGAAACGCTAGAAATCAAAATCAATAAGTTTCACATTTGATGCTAACAACCATATGATGCCTCATACCCCTTAAAATAAAATCCAATCAGCCATTTCCAAATTAGAATGATTATCTTATGACTCACTAGATTTCTCTACTCTAATTCTCCTAATCTTTGAGTGAGGCAAAGATTCGATAGTTGTGTGTAATTAAAATAGATCTAAAGGAAATAAATAAATAGATACTTTAAAAATGACCCTTAGATCTTAAATAAATAAAATATTTCATGGGTTGTAGTTTTGTTGTGTTTCTTTATTCTTTATCCATTTTGTTGTCACTATTTGTTTGCTATGTTTGACAATTTTTGATCTTTTATTTTTTGTTCTTTCTATATGGGCTGTCCAATTTTGCTTTTTGTACTAGTTTGGGTCCCTTTCGAAAACTCTCCTTTACCATTCATATAAACAAAGCTAAGGAGAGTTTTATAAAAAGGGGAAAGAGAAACTATAATAATAAAAAATAAAGAGAAAGAGTGTAGTTTTGGGGAAGCCATGACAAGAGTGAGTGGTAGTATTTCTCAACTCCAAATATACATTTTCAATGGTAACAAAAAATGATTATTGGAGTATAGAAATTAAAACATTGTTATATTAACAAGATGTTTGAAATTTAGTAGAAAATAGTTTTTTGAACCAACAAACCAACAAGTACTCCAAGCCCTCCCATAAGCAAAGAACAACCTATTGAAAGAAAACAGGAGGAAAGATGCAAAGACATGGTTCTTCATTTATCAAGCAATGAAGTAATCGATTTTTCTAAGGATTACAACTACCACAAGGTCAAAGTAAGCATGACAAAGCCTACAAATATCATACCAAGGTATAAACAAAAGATTGTGCATTGATGAGCAGTGATTTTTATAGGTTGATGAACTCAAACTTGACATTGAAATAATTATCCATGATCGATACTTTGGTCACGGTGGCTTTGAAGGGAGGAGAAAGTTAATTGGTTTGGTTTATGATGATAGAATATTGTAAACACATAAAAGTGCAGACGTTCATCGTGAGGAAGAAGAGATAGATAAACATGACAAGGGATAATAGTGTCAAGAAAATTTAGAATAAGCCACAACATTGCAATGGCACTGCCATTCTATAATTGGTTATGAATGAGGAATCTGTTGATGTTGGAGTTGTGACTGCGCAAGCAATGGTGGCATCTTCATTATTTGAGTTCACAACGACATTATTTATATGGTGATCGGTGAAGATGAGGCTAGCTCTTTGGGGAAAGTTTAATTTGGCCTTTGTTCTTCTAAATTAGAAGGCATAATCATCTTAGGGTAGGGCTGCATCTTCTATTTTCTGGAATGAACCGATCCATACCTGAGCTGCCTAGATTGTGTCATGGAACTTTGCCACCAGTTTACGTCAAGGTCTTTACCTCACCCTTTTATGAGACCTCTATCTCTATTGATGCAGATTATAGTGATGTTAGAAAATAAAAACATATAATAACAGAAAATAAAAACACATAGATAATAAAACACACTCAGATTGCTATAGCAATCATGGAACAAGATTTTTATCAATCTTCTTGAATCTTGCAGATCTTTTTTATCTTGTTTATCATGCTCCTCTTCTTGATCTACTGATCTTTTGATCTTGTTCAATTACAATATTGCCCCATGGGTCTATTAAATAGATTTGAAAAATAACAATAATTAGAAAAACAAACCAAAGACTAATTTAGTCTTTACATGCAGACTAAAACTCTAATAGTTTAACTAACTGTTTGATAACTATTGCTTTAACAGTTTAACTAACTATTTGATAATTGCTACTGCATGCATGGGGAGTGAAGAAATTAACTCTAGTCTCCAACACTCCCCCTTAATTTCTACCACTTACAATTTTAGCATTTACAATGCCTAAATTTGTCTTCTCATGCAGAATACACTACCTTGCGAAATACAATTGCTCAATGAGCGTTCACTTAGCGTTTAAGACTGAGGAGTAGCCTGTCAAAAGGCTATCAATGGACATTCTTATGTCTAACACTACAAGCTTCCTGCTTGCTTACCTTTCTTTCACCTGATGCTTAATCATTCAGGTTTCCTCCCAAGACTCTACTAGGTTCTTTGCTCGTTGGTATACATTTACCAATGATCGACCTGATCTTCAAACACTTTGACAGCTTCACTCGCTATTCAACACACACACTTTCACAGCTTCACTCGTTGTTCAACACACACTTTCACAGCTTCACTCATTGTGCAACTCACACTCTTTCTCCAACTTTCTCCTGCTGACTGCGGGTACTTAAGACTTGGATGCTCTTTTCCATGCTCAACTACCGCTACTGCGTCCATGCTAGCTCATTGGTTGTAGGTTCTTTCACTAGCTACATTCATTGGTAGAACTTCACCTTCTAAGGCCAGAGTGTTAAGCTGGCTCTGAACCTTCTTTTGCATGGATCTATAGGGTCTAAATTTTTTTTGCAACTTCCCAAGATTCTCTCCATGGGCTCTGATACCATTTTTTATAAAATAAAAACATATAAAAATAGAAAATAAAAACACATAGATAATAAAACACACTCAGATTGCTACAACAATCATGGAACAAGATTTTTATCAATCTTTTTGAATCTTGTAGATCTTCTTGATCTACTAATCTTTTGATCTTGTTCAATTACAATGCTGCCCCATGGGTCTATTAAATAGATTTGAAAACTAACAATAATTAGAAAAACAAACCAAACACTAATTTTAGTCTTTACATGCAAACTGAAACTCTAATAGTTTAACTAATTGTTTGATAACTGCTACTCTAATAGTTTAACTAACTGTTTGATAACTACTACTGCATGCATGAGGAGTGGAGAAATTAACTCTAGTCTCCAACACTCCCCCTTATTTTCTACCACTCTATGAGACCTCTATCTCTATTGATGCAGATTATAGTGACTCTTTCTCTATTGATGCTGGTTATAACAACTCTCTCTCTCTACTAGTGCTGGTTGGAATTAGTGCTTTTCTTTGACAAGTGTAGGGAGATCACAATCTTCTCTTTTTCAATGTCCCTTGCTCAGAGTGATCTATGTGATGTTCTTGCATTAATTGTTATCAGGTTTGGCAGATTAGAAAGGAAAACTTTTGAAGGCCGTATATTTGGCATACAATCTCCAAATATTTTCCTATTTGAAGTGGTCAAAGTTATTTTAAAAAATCTATGCTTTGGTTTTTATGAGCATAATTTTGAAGTTTTACCTTACCCCATTAATCACGCAGTCTTAGTTTTAGCACTTCTGGCTAGACATTTGTCATATGAGAGATCATGTGTCTAGATGGTCATACAAACCATGCTTCTAATTAAAATTACCGATCGATTATTGATCATTGCAAGTCCAACTAATTATCATAAAAAGTGAAAGAAGTAAAGAATATGTTTGCATGTAAATCAAACGTATTTAATAACTGCTAAAGATTCCCAATGCATTTAGCAACCGCTAAACATTCCCAACATCTATGACAATCTAATGGAAGTAATGAGCTTAATAGATCATTATAAGTTCAGCTAATTACCATTAGTTAAGTTAATAATAAGTGTGCAATTCAATTAAATATATTTAGTGAGTGCTAAACATGCACAAAATCTATGGCAAGATAAAAGGAGGTCATCAACAAAATAGTTTTAAGGGTCCTCTTTAATGTTGTACATTAAAAATGACCACCTCAAAAATAACAAGGTATATATGAAACTTATAATCAACACAATGGA